>OVAF01000706.1:0-33342 GCA_900406245.1 Odontarrhena argentea
TTAGTTCAAATGAACAATATTTGGTTTTGTATCCATCCTTAAGTTGATGGGCATGGGGTCACCATACCAAAAAAAGAAAATTGTACGTTTAGACACATTTTGGGCACAATTTAAGGGGCTTACTGTACGTTTAGACTATTTTTCTGTGAAATAGGAGTTAATTTAGTGCTTGGAATTTGATATTTCTTTAAATGTTACCCCTTTGTTACATTGCTTGTTTATTTGTTTATTAATTGGTAGTTTCTGTCTTATTCCCCTTTTTCGGGGGGATGGGCAAAGTTACCCTTATACGATAAAAGAGGGAGTTTGATGGAAAATCAATAACAAGTAATTTTTTTATTGTTATTGATTTTCCATTCCCTATTGCAGAATCCTTATGATAAGGATTCTTTTTTCGTATCAAAGATCCACAAATAAAAATAGATAAGATTGGCGTTATCTCCTAAAGTTACATAATAATTTATATTCGTATCTCCTTATTTTAGTTTTGTAAGTGGCTCCAAAAAGAAGGAATCGTTGCCGTACCTCATTTAAAAAGAACTTATTTTGGTAAATAAATCCTTTTAAAATATTGTCTTGATTTCTCGTGATTACAAGTGTAATATCATTATCAGGATTACAATTGTAATCACGAGAAGGGAGGTCAATATGAATAGTTTACCTAAGATATCAGAAGCAGAATTAGAGGTCATGAAAGTTCTTTGGGATACAGCATCCCCACTTACTGCAAATGAAGTAATCCAAGCTCTTGAGAAGACAAATGATTGGAGTCCTAAAACTGTTCGAACATTGCTCAACAGATTAGTACGCAAAAAAGCCATTTCTTCTCATCAAGAAAAAGGAAAAATGTATACATACATTCCTTTAATTTCTCAAGATAAGTATTTACAAGTAGAAACACAGTCTTTTCTAAAACGTTTTTACGGCGCAGCATTAAAACCATTACTTGTAAATTTTATAAAAGAAGAAAAGTTTTCTTCAGAAGATATTGATGAATTGAAACAACTTTTAAATGATAAAGTCGAATCAAATCACAGAAAGGATAGATAATTATGTTTCATCCGTTATGGAATAGTTACCTTTCTTCTATCTTTGATTGGGTAATAGAAACTTCTATCCTTGCGAGCGTGTTAGTTGGTTTTATTTTATGCATAAAAATTGTATTAAAAAATTGGCTAACTCCTCGATGGAAATACGCATTATGGCTTATCCTTATTGTAAGACTTATACTACCTTGGCTTCCTGAAAGTTCTTTTAGCATATATTCAATACTTTCAAAAGGTTATGAGTCTTCCCAGTTCTTTATTCAGGAAAATACAAGCATTTGGCATGTAAAAGAAAACATACATGAACCAAAAACATCAATTTCAACTCAAAAAATAACTAAGGAAGTTCCTACGGGAGGCAAAAACAACAACTGGAACCTATCCGTATATAATATCCTGTTGTTGTTTTGGATTCTAGGAGTCTTGGTATCTGTATTTTTCATGATACTGATAAATAGACGGTTATACATTTATGTAGGCAAACAACCAGCTATAACAGAGAAAAGAGTTTTGGACATTTTTGAAAAATGTAAAAAAGATATGTTAATAAAGAAGGACATCTCTTTATCTCTTTCTGGAAAGATTTCAAGTCCTACACTTTTTGGGATTAGAAACCCTAGAATTTTACTTGATGAAAACCACGTGAAATACTTAAATGATAACCAACTAAGATATATTTTTTATCATGAATTATCTCATTTTAAGAGAAAAGATATAATTATTAATTTACTTATGCATTGCTTACTTATTTTAAATTGGTTCAATCCTATTCTTTGGTATGCATATTATGCAATGCGTGAAGACCAAGAAATAGCATGTGATAATTTGGCTCTCACTTTTATTAATCCTGAAGAAAAAATTGCATATGGACAAACCATTATTACACTATTAGAACAATATTCTACTTATTATCGAACACCTACATTAGCTAATTTCAGTAGAAATAAAGCAATATTGAAAAGGAGAATTATAATGATTAAAAAATTTAATAAAAACTCGTACCGTTGGTCTGCAGTAGGATTGGCTACTATTTTAGGATTATCTACATTATCTTTAGTGAATATAAACGCTGAAGAAACTTCTTATAAGAAAAACATAGTAGAACAGCCTAAAAAAGAAGTAGAACAACCTAAAGAAATATAAAATTACAGATAAAATGAAAATGTTATGAATTAAAAACTTAATGGGGCCACTATACATGCCCATCACCTTAAAAATATTAACTCTCCCCAAAAGTAAAAAAAAGATGATGTATTTTCATATAGGTGATTATTTGTGGAGGTTAAACCCAAAAAACAAATTTCAATAATCTAAAAGAATTACGAGACAAAAATTATATAAATAAGCTATAAAATCAATAACCGGTTAATTTGTATCTAAAATGTGTCTAAACGTACAATTTTCTTTTTTTGATATGCTGAGGCCATCCCGGTGGACAATATTTTTCTAGCAATCTATCAATTCTGATGAAATTGATAGATTGCCGGAAAGTGGAAAATGATTATCCGCATATTCCGAAGCAGATGTAACAGAGTATTCTTCCATAATTAAGTGTAAAACCAAAATACGTTGTTTTAAAAAGTTATTTGTTAGAATTGGTTATAAGTAATAAAACAGAAAAGAGGATTACATGTTAGATAATTTAAAGAGAAGCGAGAATTTTTTTTTTTATTATGTCTTATTTTTTTAGTGCTTTTAACCGCTTGTGGTAATACAGATGTTAAGACATCTAAAGCTTCATTACCACCAGCTCAATCAAATACAGATAAATCATTAAAAGCACCAAATTGGGTAGATAAAAGTCCTATTCAACAGTCTCCTAATTTTATTGAAGATAAAAAAGTAAAATCGGTTGTGAATTTAATAGCAACGGGTGATAATTTATATCATGACGCAGTAATTAAAGATGGCAAACAAAAAGACGGTTCATATGATTATCACTATATTTATGAAAATATAAAAAAAGCTGTTCAATCAAGTGATCTTGCTATAGTGAATCAGGAGACTCCAATTGCAGGGAATAATCTAAAAGTACAGGGATATCCGACTTTCAATACACCTGAAGAAGTAGGCCAATCTTTAGTGGACACTGGATTCAATATAGTGACTCAAGCGACAAATCACGCTATGGATATGGGGATTAAAGGTGTTGCGAATACAAGAGAATACTGGAAGAAATATCCGGATGTTATCTCATTAGGCATTAATGAGAGTCAAAACGAGCGTAATGAAATAAAAATGATTACAAAAAATGGTATTCGCTTTGCGTTACTCAATTATACATATGGTACGAATGGAATTAAAATTCCAGCTGATAAGTCTTGGGCTTTAAATTTAATTGATAAAAAAGCGATACAAAATGATGTGGAAAAGGCAAAGAGTAGCTCTGATATGGTGATTGTTATGGTGCATNTTACACCTGCAAATCAACAAAAAGAAGTTGCTCAATATTTAACAGATTTAGGTGTAGATGTAGTAATTGGAAATCATCCACATGTAATTCAACCAATTGAGTGGAAACAAAACAAAGATGGACATCAAACGCTAATCTATTATTCTCTTGGAAATCTTATTTCTGCTCAAGAGAAATTAGAAACATTGGTTGGAGGACTATCCTATATACAATTTGTCAAATATGAAGATGAAACTTTTGGTATACGACAAGCTGCAGTCGTACCGACAGTAACCGACTATGCTGATGGTAAGAAACATTTTAAAATTCAATTTTTAAAAGATTATTCGGATGAAAATTCTAAAAATCATGGAATTAAAGAATTTGTTGGCCCCGTTTCTTTGAAGAATTTCAAGGATATTCCTAGAGATGTGTTGGGAAATTGGTATAAAGACTAATAAACAAGAAGGGAGTAAGATATAATTAAAAAAATCATAATTATAGCATTGGTATTGGCATTGGGATGGAGTTTTGCTGCTTGTAGTGGAAAACAAATATCTCAGGAAACTACTAATAATAACAATAAAAATAAAATTGAGATAAATGCGAATAAAAACGATGTTTTACCTATCACTGATCTTAATGATTGGAGAATTCTTCTTGTAAATAGAGAGCATATGTTACCAAAGGAACTAGGGATTGAATTAACAAGTATCAACCAAAATGCTAAGCCCAATATGAAAATAGATAGCAGAATTTCAACTTCCTATCAGGATATGGTAACAGCTGCAAAAAAAGAGGGGATCAACCTTTATTTAAGATCAGGTTATCGAGCTATAAAATTACAACAAACTTATTATGATGCCTCAATTAAAAGCTATAAATCTCAGGGTTTGTCGGATAAAGAGGCTAGTGCTAAGGCATTGGAATATCTTCAGTATCCTGGTGCAAGTGAACATCACACTGGATTAGCGTTAGACATTATTTCAGTTGAATGGCAGAATACTGTAGAAGATTTAAATGCAAACTTTGATACTACCGATGCATTCAAATGGCTAGATAAGAATGCTGCAGAGTATGGGTTTATTCTCCGCTATCCAAAAGATAAAGAGAATATTACAGGCATTAAGTATGAGCCATGGCACTATCGTTATGTAGGAAAAGAAATTGCTATTTATCTAAAAGAAAAGGGGTTAACTTTAGAAGAGTATTGTCAAAAAATTAAGCCTAACAAGTAAAAATACAATTTGCTTCTATTCTTTCCTGTGAGTAATTGTAACTATTCACAGGAAAGACGGTTAAATAGAAAAGCTATCCTAATTTATAAACTAAGATAGCTTTTTTGTTTTTGGGGAACAATAGATATCTTAACTTGATAGCGATGGGGTACCACCCACATTTTTACGAAAATATACGCTAAGCAAATTTCAACAAAAAAGAAGCCGATTTTTCTACTCTAAGAAGCTTTCGGCCCTAATTCGTTATAAGTTAGTTGCTACTTTGTTTTCTTCATACTCTTTCACTATTTTATAAAAAGTATTTTTCTTCAGTTCTAATAGCACCATAAACTTAACTCCTGTTATTTCTCTGTTTTTCCACTTTGGGTAAGTTTCTTCTATTATAAATAGTTGCTTTTTGCTTAATGTCGAAAGGTTAAGTTGAGGACGTCCTAAGTGCTTTCCTTGAGATTTAGCTACAGCAAGCCCTTCCGCTTGTCGCTGATGAATTGTTAACCCCTTTTTCATGTCGGAATAATCTTTACATTGTTCAGGAAGGAAAAATAAATATGTTCTAAATTATGACTCTGCTGTTCTAGATAATGTTTTAAAGATACGTCAGGTAAATAATTTTCCATGCGATAGTATTTAAAATTAAAAAGATGGTGGGGTTACTCCAAATATAACAGTGACTTTGTGTAAAGAAGTGTTTTCCCATTTATGTTTTGCATATGGGGGTATTTTAACACTATCACCTTGATTAAGAAGTAAAACCTCATCATTTACATATAGTTTTACTTGTCCTTCCATAATAAATGCTATTTCTTCCCCTTTATGTGCCACAGGCTCCATAGATGAAGCGGTTTGAGGTAGCAGATTCATTAAAGCCAATTCCAGTGATCCATCTAAATTAGGAGATAATAACTCATACGAAACATTACCGCTTTCAGGGAAAGTCATTTTTTTTCTTTGATTCGCTCTTACAACTAATTCTTCTGTATTGGTATCTTCCAAGAAAAAATTAAATAAAGGAATATTTAATGCTACAGAAATTAACTTTAGTGTTTGTAAGGATGGATTCGTAATCCCTTTCTCAATCTGACTTAACATGGAAGGTGTTATATCAGCTAATTCAGCTAAACGTTTACTAGTTAATCCTGCATCTTTTCTAAATGCCATAATCTTTTGACCAACATTAATATTGTTCATATACATAATCCCCTTTAAATTAGTAAAAATAATTAAATTAAAATTAATTTTATTTACTTATACTTAAAAAATTGTTAATATATACTTAATTATAATTAATTATAATTAATTTTCAAACGTTTATGTCGTTGTAAGAATATTAAATACGACGAAAATAATTGAAATAGGTCAATTATATTTTGAAGGGGGATTATGAATAAGTGAAATTTCTATAGAAACAAAAGAGAAGTTGAAAAAGAGATTTCCATTGATTCAAAAATTAATTGAAACTGCGGAATTTATTTTGTTTAATCTAAATAAAACGATTTGCTCCATAATAATGCAAAAGTTTTTTCTGAAACACAAGAGGCGGAGTATATGAGGTATTAAAACACGCCAAAGATTTAGCTTTGAAAGATTATTTATTAACTAAACAAGATGATTATTCCGTATTAGATAGTGACATGTTTAGAACATTCTTTTCAAATTATTCAATTGCAGTAGGTTCGACCGGAAATTTAGGGTTAAGCATTGGAATTATGACTGTAAAGTTAGGATTCAATGTAACTGTCCATATGTCAACTGATGCGAAAACGTGGAAAAAGAATCTACTTAGAAGTAAAGGGATTACTGTTATTGAATATACAACAGACTATAGTAAAGCGGTAGAAAAAAAGAATATAAGCTAATAATGTATTCTTAAGTTTTTAAAGGATGTGAAATGAACATGAAACCAGTTTTAAAAAATATAATTATTTCCCTTGTTTTTTCAATAGTAGGGGTGTGTTGGTCGCTGTTTGTCTTCTTTATGCTAGATGCAGACTGGTTATTGACTTGGATAGGTGTATTAATGGCCTATATATCGTTGTACATTGTGATAGGTCTATATAGCAGAAAAACGTACGACTCAAAATTCGCTAAAGTGCTTGTAAAAACAATAATTACAACCTTTAGTTTTGGGGCATTAGGAATATCATTCGGAGTTGTACACATGATATTAGGACCATTAAGTCTTACTTTAATGACATGGTATTGGTTTATAATGCTATTTTTATATTTAATACCCATAATATTATTAGTGATTTTAGTATTGGTAAATTGTAAAAATCATAATTTCCCTGGGGTATATAGTATACTTATACTTGCAAATATACTTCTTACGTTATGGCCGTTATTATGGCCGTTATTTATTACTTTTGTGGGAGCTGGTATGAATGCAAGTGCAGGATGGTAGCAGCTCCACAGATTATAAAAGGGTTAAAAGAAAAAGGTTATGAACTTGAAGCTTATAACCAGAATAATCATTTTCCAATAAACTTCTGGCTTGATAACCGAATATAAAAAATTATGTATTAGTTAAATGAATGGAATAAGAAATTAATGCAGGGTTTAAATATTTGTAAGAGCGTTTTTAGCTAAATATATAACAACACGCTCTTTTAACCGGCTATTTTTTATTATTTAAATTTAAAGAAATATAATTGATTAAATGAAAAAGAGGGTTTTACTCTCTTTTTTTGCATTTCGGCAAAAACTAATTAAATGTGAAGTGAAAATTCATTTGGAATTTATATTAGTAACGAAAGATATTCATGAAGTATCTACTTTCATGTCTTTCTACATCAGTGAATTCTTTTAAACCAACGAGAGTGGGAATTACTCCCACAGTTCATCGCTCCATATTTGATAAAAGCCGCCACCAACCGTTTCAAGCACATCATCATCTTGTTGCGGGAATACTCCATACCAATATGCAGTTTTGATAACTTCACCATCTAAAGTTTCGATTGTAATTTTTTCTTACTTGTAGGCAATACCTTCTTCAAAAGGTACCCCTTTTAGAGCATATTTAATATTTGTAAATCGAAAATGAATTTTACAAAACATACAAAATGTTAAACTCAAAAAAACCAGCGATATTATACTCATGTACTGATATCACTAGTTTTTTATATGGATATTTGATGGTCAATTTTACAAATTATAAAAAATTACAAGCTCAGTTTTACATTTTCATAACAATATTTTTGTAATATTATCTTTCTTTTCCCTCTGTTTGATTGGCTTGGAACTCCATTTTTAGCGCAATACTATCCCCTTGGAAAACGTTTTGATCTGTTCCGTTGTCCTCAAATATAAACTTTATCCAAAACCAATCCATTTTCCCAGGTTTTAATCCCCCTGTTTCAGTCCACTTAGAATGAAATACTTTTTTGGAGACAATCTCTGAACTTTGTGATTTTAGTTCTGCAAGGGTTGTCTCGTATGCAGGGCTTTTTGCAGGATCCCAATCCCAAAGAAATTGTACTTTAATATGTTTACCGAAATCTTCTGTAGTATTATTTTGTTTTAAGTCGTTTACAGTATAGTCTATTTTCATCATTAAATCTTTAATATCTAATGTACCACTATTTTTTAAATTGAATTTCTTTAATATTTTGTCCCCAGGTTTTAAATTTTCTAAGTTAAGTGAAGTAGTTGGTTGCATAGCTAAATCCAATGTACCTGCAGCAAATGAATTATTTGTTACAACTTGATCGCTAAAATATGCATATGTTCCCCCACCAATTAAAGATAAACCCAGAGCGGCTGAAACCACTCCAACACCTAATTTCTTTTTCAATGACATTTTTTGTTCCTCCCATATCATTTTTATAATCTTTCTCCCTAATCAACCGAAAAGGTCCCCTTAATTCAGATATACCATGAATTGTTAAAAAATCATATTAAAAGAATAAAATCCCTTATTGAGAAAATTATGTTATTTCTATCTTCTATAAATGAAACGTCCCAAAAATAGGAAAGTTGAATTTGTAATTACCGAAAATTCTGCCAAAAACAAATTAATATTAACTCGCTTTTATGATTAGAATTATTTATTTCTTCAGGAGTATTCTAACGCTTCAAAAGATACACAATTCGTGTATAGATAGAGTTTACTTGAACCATGTGAGATATAAAGTCTTGCCAGCCTACATGTACATGGTCATAGTGTCCTGTTTTATCTGAACTGTGTGGGATATAAACTTATGTAACAGGACATCAATGTAGATTTGTTTCCTGTTTTGTCTAAACGTAGTGGGATTTAAAGTATTGTTACAGCGATATAACTTATGTTAACAAGGGATTTTATCTGAACTATGCGGGATATAAAACGGGGAATAAATCCTAAAGACATCAAAAAAGGAAGTATTATTTGAACTTTGCAGGATATAATTGCAAAAGTTCATAATGAAACCATAGAAATAAAGTCCTAATTAAAAGGGGCTCTATTTCTATGGTTGATACATTCAAATGTTTTATCTATCATTAGATCTATTTCACATTCGAGTTCTTTAGTGTTTATATTTCAAAAAATCATTTTTATTGCAAGAACTTTTCCATCGTTCTCTCTCTTAGATTCCCATACTTTGCGAAGGAGCTTAATTTCCCATGACTTTTTTGAAACATCTTCGTATGACCACATTGCAATTCTAGAATTTGAATGTTCACTTTCCACATCTAGAGCCACCTTTGGAAGAAATAAGTTAGGTGCAATTCCAATAGATGCGGTTATACCCGTTATATCATATATCTCTTTTTGAATTATTTTAGGAATTACAATTGGATCATGTCCGAAAAGATGCGCTGTTTGTTGTATGTCTAGAAAGCACACATCTATTGAGTAAACGTGTAAATCTTCAATTGCTACATATTTTGTATAAATTTCCGTAATTTAATTGAAATTTCAACGAACCTTCTCATTGTAGCATTCACAATTGCAACTAGATAGAAAATTAATCAAATAAAAAAAGTACCTATGGAATAAAATGTACCCTATAGAATAGACACTTGAAAAAAGTCTATTCTATAGGGTATTTCTTGTATAATAAAAGGAAAATCGGGATCGGAGAATGTTAAAAATGACAAAAAAGCTATTTACAGAAAGAGAAATTCAAATTCTATCAAATAACCTATACGTAAAATCTGTAAGTCAGAAAGGTATCACTTATACAGAGGAATTTAAGCATATTTTTATTGAGGAAAATGAAAAAGGAAAGCTACCTCGAAATATTTTTGAAGAATGTGGTTTTGATATAGATATGATTGGAATGAAACGGGTTATGTCATCGGGAAGTAGATGGCGTGCTGCTTATAGAAAAAATGGTGTTTTGGGTTTAAGGGATACACGTATCGAAAACGCTGGAAGAACTCTTGAGAGAGAGCTTACGTTAGAAGAAAAGTATGCCCGTTTAGAAGCCGAACGAAACTTACTAAAGGCGGAAAATGAATTGCTAAAAAAAATCAAACTTATGGAAGGGAGGGTGAAAAGGAAATAACACTACCACCTAGTCAGAAATTCATCTTGATTCGTTCTGTCATCATGAAATACAACTTAAGGAATATGGTCAGTTATTTGTGTAAAGTAGCTGGTGTATCCCGTTCGGGATACTATAATTACTTTTCAATTTCAGCTCAAGAACAACGGAAACAAAAGAATGATCGAGATGAAATATTGAAGAAAACCATATTAAAAGCACTTCGATTTAGAAATAGAAAGAAGGGGGCTCGTCAGATAAAGATGACATTGGCGGGTCAGTTTCAAGTTGTCTACAATTCAAAGCGTATCCGTAGAATCATGAAAAAATATGAGATTGTCTGTCCGATTCGGAAAGCAAATCCTTATAAAAGAATGCTGAAAGCTTCAAAAGAACATCGAGTAGTGCCGAATCAATTAAATCGAGAATTTAAACAAAATATCCCAGGAAAAACGCTTCTTACAGATATCACTTATTTAATTTACGGTAAGAATAAAAGAGCTTATTTATCTACAATTTTAGATGGCTCAACCAATGAAATTTTAGCTTACCATGTTTCAGAACAGATGACATTAGACCTCGTAACAACAACTCTTCATAAACTACAACGGAATAAGAGGATTCCATTGACTGAAGGCGCATATATTCATTCAGATCAAGGAGCCCACTACACAAGCCCTACCTACCAAAAATTAGTCAAAAAGCTAAAGCTCGGACAATCTATGTCAAGAAGAGGGAACTGTTGGGATAACGCTCCACAAGAATCATTTTTTGGTCATCTGAAAGATGAAGCACATATAAAACCTTGCGAGTCTTTTACTGAGTTGAAACAAGAGATTAAGAAATATATGAAGTACTATAATCACTATAGATATCAATGGAACTTAAAAAAGATGACTCCTGTTGGATACAGAAATCATCTTCTTGATGTTGCCTAACTTTTTTCAAAATGTCCTTTACAAAGGGTACAGATTAGAAATAGGTGCTTTTTTTATTGTATATAAATTACACATTAATTTATATTTGAAACAATATAAAAAGAACCTGCAAACCCGCAGATTCTCCTGATAATGATTTATATAAGTAAGACCTGAAAATATAATACAATAATTTGAAAATGGGTTTAAGTAAATAAAAAGGACCCACTGGAGTTTGGGTCCTTTCAGAAGTGATGATGTTTTCTCGGTTTAGGAACTGAGAAAATACAAAAATATAATACATCGAGATTTAGAGGATTTCAAGACCTAAATTAAAAATTACCGTGGGGTGGATGAACATGGATAGTGGCTATCGTGGAGCGGTTGGAGGTGTTGGTAGATAACACTGAAAGACCAATAAGTTTAAATATGAAAGCTCATGTAATCAAAAAAGGTACACGCATCGCTCAAGGCGTCATAGCGTCAGTAGTAACAGCTCATTTTGTTGAGGTGGACGAGCTATTGGTTAGTGAACGAGGTGTTGGCGGATTTGAATCTACGGGAACGAAGTAAGACAAAATTTGAATTTTATTAAAAAGAAGGAACAGAGGAATTTGTAAATGAGTTTGAAAGGTCCATAAAAAAAGAATTCAGTAAAACTCTGTATTCTTCTACACGTATTTTTATTTGTTAATCCATTTAGAAATAATAGGATAATGAAAGTCTTTTTCCTGTAGCACATATAAAATTCCTTTTATAGGTCCGAAAATTAACAAAAGAAACAGTATTAGATATAAAGGAGGTATACCGAAAATAATCAAAGCGTTATTTGGCGTTAAGTCTAAATTAGACAAAGATAACATTAAGATTCTTATTATGAATAGATTCCAAATCATTGTAATTACCCAAATGAATAGTTGGTAAAAAACAGCTTCAAGGATATTTTTTCGAATGTCTTGTGATTTGCATATGAAATAAAAAATCAATGGTATATAAAAAATTGTGACGCTAAAGAAAATAAGAAGACAAAAAGATAATAGGGTAAGAAAATGCATAATTAATTTTATGTTCTTTTCTTGAGTTAGGATTATTAAGGTCCTCCTATATGTATGAGATTTGTTGTGCTTATTAATATATATGCTATAGATAACTATAACATAAAAATTAATTGTAATAGAATACCGCATCGAAAAGAACACGTATTAAATTAAACAAAAGCGTTATTTGAAACTGTTCATGAAAAAAGAGCACTACCGAAAGTGCTCTTAGAAAATACATTTTATATTCTGTTTTGAGCTACGATTTTAATGTTCTCTGGTGGAATGATATCTCGAATTTTTTCTTTTAAATCTACTTGGACCATTTCTTCAAGATGTTCAAGTGAAACTTCAAAGTTTATGCATTCCGCAGTTGCGATGCTTAATAAAGAATAATTTTCATTCTTTTTAACAACAAGATATTTCGATTGATCTGTTATTACTATACACCCTTGTTGAATGCCTAATTTACGATTGTCTTCAAAAGTCATAAATGTTTCTCCTTTTATATGTATTGCCGATAAATAGTTTACTACATAAATATATTGGTTCATATTGAGAAACCTTACATTAGTATTACAAGTTTATAAGGTTTCTGAATATCTTGTGGCCTAGTAACAGGGAGAGTGTAAAAAGGTTTAATTGAATATTTAACAAAATCCTTATTTGAAAACAAGAGGCCCTAGAGTTAGGGCTCTAGGGCTTCTTATTTTGGTATTCTCACATGGTTTTTCAAAAAGAATAGAACATATTGAAGATACCATGTGAATGTTTCATAAATGTATCAAAAAAGTGAACAAAATTGCTATTGCAGAAGAATCAGAAATGAAGTTTCTAATACGTAAGTACGTGAAAGATATTATTTCTAGTGGATAAAATGGGCATGGGACACCTAATCATTATTTTATCGGGGGAAAAGAATATGTTACGAACTTGGTTGAATGAAAAAATGAAAATTTTACTTTAAGCGAAGTTAATGAAATATATTTTTGGGGTTATATCAATGATTGTTATCTTGATGGACAATTTAACTTTATAAAAGTCATAGAAGAAAACACAACTATGAGGAATAGTAAGCTTTGAACTACCCCCACTTTTACTTTGTTTAGAAGTGAGGGATTCCTAAGTAAAGAGTTCTATCGAACTCTAATTGATTAGGCTAACCCCGCAGTCCTTGCGGTTAGAAGCCTTATCGCTTCATTCTTTAGATTGATGCTTGCGTTAATATCCCTATCATGGTGTGTACGACAAGAAGGACAGTCCCATTCACGTAGGTTTAGATTTTTAACGTCTTTATTTTGATATCCACAGCAAGAACATAATTGGCTGGAAGCAAATGTTTTCGATACGACAATGACTTGTTTGCCATACCATTTTGCTTTGTATTCTAACATGGATCGAAATTGCAACCAAGATACCTCACTAATTGCTTTTGCTAACTTATAATTCTTTAACATATTCGATACTTGCAAATCCTCTATACCGATAACATCGTGGTTTTTGATGATTTCAGTTGAAATTTTGTCCAAGTAATCTTTTCTAGTATTTGATATGTATTCATGAATTCTAGCTACCTTTACTCGTTGTTTATTCCAGCGAGAAGATCCTTTCATTCTTCTAGAAAGAACACGCTGTGCCTTCGCCAACTTATCTTCTAATGATCGGAAAAATTTCGGATTTTCATAGTGTGTTCCATCTGACAAAATAGCGAAATCTTTTAGTCCTACATCTATTCCAATGTAAGAATGTGTTTTCGGAAGTTTTTGTACTTCTGTTTCAACTAATAGTGACACAAAATATCTACCAGAAGGGTTCTGTCTAACTGTAGCATTTACAATACGCCCCTCTACTTCGTGACTTTTGGCAAATCGAACAAGGCCTAG
The DNA here is from genome assembly GCA_900406245.1 of Odontarrhena argentea. Lineage (NCBI taxonomy): Eukaryota > Viridiplantae > Streptophyta > Magnoliopsida > Brassicales > Brassicaceae > Odontarrhena > Odontarrhena argentea. The sequence goes on from OVAF01000706.1 coordinate 13,979, forward strand.
TTTCGGCAACTTTATTTTGTTCCCTACAACGGCAATATTTTCATTTGTTTGTTTTGTGGTATAAGATTGTACGTTGTTCTTCTTAGATTTAAAGCGCGTATAAGCATCCGCAAGGTTGCGAACAGACGACTGAATCGCAATACTATCCACTTCTTTTAGCCAAACAAGCTCTTTCTTCATGGCAGGTAGTTTGGCAGAGCATATACCATAGGTCAAGCCTTTTCCTGTCTCTTTGTATGCGTGATTCCATAAGGATAGGAAATGATTGAATACAAAGCGAGAACACCCAATCGTTTTGTTGATTAGAATTGCTTGTGCTTGATTTGGATAGATACGAAACTTATAGGCTTTATTCATCATTATTTGATTCACCTCCATTTCGGTATATGACTATTATACACCAAACGTATATTCGATAGGTAGTGGAGTAATACTTTCTATATGTCGAACAATTAAGATGGCTTCCTGCTATCCCTTGTTCGAAGCCAATTCATCTCCCACCTACTCACTGGACTGTGACCCTTCACGCTCCTTGAGGAAGGAGTCTTCTTGGCTAAAATGATAAAAATGAAAAAAGCCTCTCATTGAGAGACTTTTGAAAATGTTTATATTTTCAACTATCTTAAAAATCTTTTCTTGATATCCGGAGTAGGAATAAGACATTGGTTTTGTTTGCCAAACCATTTGTATCTATTTTCTGCAACTTTTTTGTAATAAAAGTTTCGAATAGGTTTTGGAATTATTAAAAGGATAAATAATAATTTACAACTTCCTTTTAAGTATTTACAAATATTCAGTATGTCATCGGATTCTGTATAAGCCCTATTATTATCAATTAAAATCACACTATCTATTGTTTCGCTAATGTTGTATTGATTTAATAACTGAATGCCAATACTACTTTGGCGTGATGCAAATTTAAAATATTCTTTAGGATCTCTTTTAATAATAAACTGAACACTTTGATTACATAAGTTGCAGTCCCCATCAAAAAGTATAATTCGTGTCATTAATAATCCCTTCTAAAACGTTTATTTAATCTTTTTTATTTTAACGGAAAAGAGAATTTAAATACACTCATTTTAAATTATTGAATTCCAAAGAACTTTTAATAAAAACGCTATTTTATTAGAAAAGGGGAATGGATATAAATTTATTAGAGCAATACATTGAAGAAGTGATCAGTGAGGAACCGTACACTGAGGAATGGACAAAAGATTTTGATAAAAAATTTGTAAAGGTAAAGTTGGTTACCAATTGCTATGTTCGGAAACGCAATGAAGACCCAATTTTTGATGTTGATAAATGGGAAAAGGTAAAAGAACAAGGTTATTACATGGGATAAGTAAAAAAGCAGCTAGCAATAGCTAACTGCTCATATAAGGGAATCGGAGAAAGATAACCATGTGTCCATATTATTAACGGAATATTAAGTTTTTATTCAAAGGGTAGAGGGAAATAGAAGAAAGAAAGGAACCAAAAATGTATCTATGGCATGTTACGGGTGGAACAAAGAAAAACGATGTGTAGAGTTCCAACTATTAAGAAATGAAGAGATATTTGTAATGCCAATGTATAAGAAGGATGTAAGAAGCATGGAACAATTTTTTCTGATTAATGAAAAATAACTGAACAAAATAATCTTTTTAACAGAAAATGAGGAATAAAGATGAGACAAGGAAACCGCGGAATGGCGTTTGAAAAGCTTATTAACCTATCGAATGAATGGAATAGTGTTTATGGAATCGATTTCTATAATTTTTCACAGAAATATATCTTTGATTTTTTTGCATAATTTTACAACATATATTGTGAATTAGCTAATATCTATATACACGTATACATGACATAAGTATGAGAAGAACACACCTTATTTTTCAAAGGGGATACAGAAGATATGAGTAAGTTGTTTAAAAAGAAATCTGTTACACAATTATTAGAACCTAGTAAGAGTAAAACCTTAATGAAAACATTGGGTTCATTTGATTTAGTTATGTTAGGATTAGGTTCAATAATTGGAACGGGAGTTCTTGTATTAGCAGGATTAGTAGCAGCAAGAGACGCCGGACCAGCAGTTGTTTTTTCATTTGTATTGGCGGCAATTGTGTGTGGATTTATAGCTTTATGTTACGCAGAGATTGCTTCTATACTTCCGGTTTCAGGAAGTGTATATACGTATGCCTATGCAACAATTGGTGAATTAGTTGCACATTTAGTAGGTTGGATGCTACTTTCAATATATATTTTAGCAACAGCAGCGGTTGCTAGTGGTTGGACAGGTTATTTTCACACTTTAATAAGTGGATTGGGTTTGGAGATGCCCAAATCACTGTTAATGATTCCATCTCAAGGTGGTATGATGAATCTACCAGCGATAGTCATTACATTGATTATTACATTGATTATTACATGGATGTTATCGCGTGGTACAAAAGAAAGTAAACGTATCACTAATATAATGGTGTTAATTAAAATTGGAATGGTTATATTGTTTATTATAGTCGGTGTATTCTATATAAAGCCGGGGAACTGGGTACCGTTTACACCATATGGTGTAAGTGGCCTTTCAGCTAGTTGGGCAGCTGCATTCTTTACTTTTATGAGATTTGATATATTAGTAACTTCGGCAGAAGAAGTAAAAGATCCACAACGCAAACTTCCTATTGGTATTATTGTATCGTTAATCATAGTTACAGCAAATTCAACGGTTAGGATATTTCATATTTCAAAATAAAAAATGTAACAAAATATAACTAAATAAACATGTTTTGTTACGTTGGTTAGCGTGTTATAATGAGTTAGCGTTAACTTTAAGAGAACCAAATCTATATATAGGAGGGGTTTAAGTGAGTTTATCTCAGGAAAAAAAACTAAAATTAATGATGCATACTATTACTTTACTATCTTTCATCATTCTCACTTTTTTTAGCATTACAATTTTTTATATACCCTTAATTTTTTATTTGATATTTAAATCAAAAGAACTTCGTATCATTGCTATTGAAACAGCTGTTTATCAGCTATTCACTTGGATTATTGTATTGATATGGAATACTTTTGTAATGAGGACTTTAATGCTTTCTATGTTCCATTCTGATATGAATGTGAGTAATATGTCCATGATATTGTGGACAGCCCCAATTTATATAATCCTAACTATTTTATTAGGTTTCGGGCCCCTTAAAGGAATTTTATATGTATTACAAGGAAAAGATTTTCATTATCCTATTATCTCCAAATGGATTAGCAAGTAAAAAAATAATAAAAAGAAACAATTCCGACTACATAACTAGAATATGTGTTATAATCCTATTGAACATATGAATAGGATAACAACTACCTGCTGTAGGTAAGTAGCAATTTATCTAACGAAAAGATCACTTGTCAGAAGACAAGTGATCTTTTTATATACATTATCTATACTATTTGTGAGATCCATTAGATATTTTAGTTCTCTTATTTATATTGTGTACTCATTTCCCCACTCCTTTGATTTAAATACTATATCCCGTTTTCAGCAGCATCGAGTTATAATATCGACTCGATATATAATAAATATTGTTTAATCTAAAAGCCTCTGTTATATTCACCATCTATAAATCCTTCTTCACAAGAGTCAAATGAATATCGCTCTTTATATCCAACTTCATATTCTTCCAAGTAATTTCGTTCTTAATGTGTAAAAGTGTAAACGTGGACATTTACACTTTTACACAAGTTCACAAAAATAATACAACAATAAATTTTTATATTGTAATATAATTAAATAGACTTCGTTAGTTACAAACAGGAGGGATTTCATTGGAAGATTTTGATGATGAGCTATGCCAAATTGATATAGATCAAAAAGACGCAATACTAGTTGTGAGGGCTTACAAGAGGTATTTAGCAAAAACAGATGAGGATAGGGAATATGGAACAGAAGTAATTGAACGTATTAGCAATAGTGATACTACTCGTGAGGATGCGGATTTTATTATAAGATGCACGGAAGTTATTGATAATCTTATCGATAAAGTTTTCGAGGAGAAAGTAGCAAATAAAAGCTAACCTATTACTATAGGATAACCCTCCTAAAAAACATCTAGCATATAGGCTACGGATTATCTATTCCTGAACTAGTGACCCAAGATATCACAGCGATAATTCACTCTTTGTTTTTTGCCACTGTAGGCTCGGAACCTATCTTTGGAGTAATTATGAAGATGTACCAAGATTTCTAACGGAAATCTCTATTCAGAAAAATTATTAGTTTGGAGATAAAGCGGGCAAATTTGAAGAAAGGGATATCTACATAACATTTTCGAAATACTTTTATTTTAAAGATGATTCAGAAGCTATGCATAGCTGAACATATTGTGAAGCAATTAGGATTTAAAACTCATATATAATTTTTTAGTCGAAAAGGAATAAAAAACTAGTTTGTTAGACAAACCGCTTTTTCTTTTTATATTTTTTTCTTTTTGGTAAGTCAGGAGACTTCTTCATTATGTCAACAGCATGCATGAGCGTGAAATATGGATGTCTTAAAATCATTTTTGGTCCACTCTTTTTCATAACTTCCTTAACTAAACCTTTCATATCTGGTTTATAACAATGAATTTTGCAATTCTGGCATGCTGGTTTCTTTTCTTGAAATGGACATTTTGATAAACGGAAATAAGCATAATCTTTTAATTTTTGACATTCTTCACATATAGTATCTTGTTTATGTTCGTTTTTACAATACATATCAATCATAATGCTAATTGTTTTCTCTTCACGTTCAATTCGATTCATAAATTGGTGCCTCCTGTTTCAAAGTCTCTCTGCTTTGATTGTAAAACTTTTTTAGAGAGTTTATGTGAATTTTTATTGCCATTTTTTCTAATGTTTATCTCTTTCCTAAGACTTAAAGATGCATCCTCGTTTTTCTTATAAGCTTCCGGTATCTAAACAACTTGAACAGCAAGAGTTTACTTGGTTTTTCCGCGTTATTGATTAATTCTATTGGAAGGTGGGGAGTGTTTGATGCTTACTGCTATATCAAATAATTCAGCCTTAGAGCACGCAATCTGCGTTTTGTTTCAGGAGCACTATACAATTTTTAAATGAATGAATATATGGTGGTACCGCTTTTTATAAAATTGGATTTTTAGCGGAATAAATGTTAAGTTCATTTTACATTTTGTTAATTATGGTATACATTTAAGGGAAGAGGTGGTGAACTTGACTATTTTTAACAAAGTAAAGGAAATTAGAGCTCGTTTTAATTTCACACAAAGTGTATTAGCTGAAAAAGTTGGAGTGACGAGGCAAACGATCGCAGCAATTGAAAAAGGGGATTACGTCCCTTCATTATTACTAGCATTGTCAATTTGTGATGTGTTTGATTTGAAGATGGAAGAAGTGTTTGTATTAAATAAGGAGGAAGAAGAGGATGAATAGATTGATGATTTCTTATATGATTAATGTAATTATTATGGCATTAGCGTGTTGGGTATTCATTGAACTTTATTACGGCATTATAGAACTTGCCAATATTATTGACGCTAAGAAAGTAACTTTTGAAGTATCATTAAATATTACACCAGTCTTATTTTTATTAGTTATAGGTATTGTAATAACAATTTTTTATAAAATACAGAAAAAGAAATATAACGCCCTTTCATATCTGATGTATCCACTATTGTTTCCCCTAGAAGACGAACGTGAAAAGTTAATTACTGAAAGAGCTTGTCGTACAGCATTTGTTTCACTGTGGTATGTGTTAATCATTGCAATTGGATTTTTAGTGCTTTCTCCTATTTTTAATATATATATTCCAGAATATCCCTTATACATTGTATTTAGTGTTTTCTTTATTCAAATGACAGTTTTTTATTTATCTTTATACCGAAATAAAATAATGTAAAGTGAGCCCCTCGTGTAAAAGCAAGAGGGGCCCTTTATATGAATGATTTATAGTGATTCCCTTAATAATTTTCTATTTTCTAACATATCATTTAATAGAATCTGTCCCATCATCATTGCAAAGTTATCCCTGGTTTTTGTATAGTAGTCATTAAGTTTTAAAAGATAGTCTTTCCTGGGGACATAGGTGATTACAAATCCACGGTTTATTTCTTTAGGAAAAGGAATATATATATTTTTAACATCCTGGTTTGTAGTGTTGGGATTTTTAAATAATAAATCATTTAGATTACTAAAAAATTCTTTTCCATTAGAGATAGGTTGAATTTTTTTAGCTTTGTGAACAACATTATTAGTTTTATTTGAAGCTATTCCCCATATAATTACACCACCAGAAGCATGAGAAAAAAACGATATACTTTTTTCGTAATTCTTTTTATCATCTATTGAAAGGGCACTATTTGTACAATTTTTTTTGCATTGAAATGTAAGGAATATATTCTCTTCTTGCTGTGTAATGATCATTTTTTGAATGTATGAAAATCCTTCTTGTTGAAACTTTATAAAAATCTTCTTCGCATTCGCCAAATTAAACATTCTCCTTTTCTGCTTTTTAGCAAAATATTTAAAAGAGTAAATCAGAACAAGTAAACTTTGTATAGGAAATATATTTTTTAAAATTCTAATGCTTTTGATTTATTTTTTATTTTATTAATATCCTGGCATTGTTGGGAGAGCTGGGCACATTCATGAAAAGCAAAATGTTTACACCCTACACATTTCGCTTTATTCAAATGTCTTAAAGCACAGTTAATTGCTTCTCCTGTATGATCAAAAAAGTTCTCTTTTCCAATCTCAGCGTATAATCCATTTTTAATTAGAGTTGTTTTCAACTCTGATTGAGCCCCTGAAATGAGAAGTACGCCACCTTGGTTTTTAAAATGTTGGCCAATATTCCTAAAGTAGGCTTCGCCTGTTGTGTCAATAAAAGGAACCTTGCCCATACGTAAGATTAGAATTTTGGGTCTATAATGAATTGTCGCTAAAATGTTTTGTTCGAATGTTTGCGCAGCTCCAAAAAATAATGGACCTTCTATTGTGTAAATACTAATTTGAGGGCAATCATGAGCATTATTTACCACATGCGGTAATAATTTTTCATTCTTTGTTGTATGATCAGGAAGCACTTTTGACATCACAAGCATATTACTCATACGTTTTGTAAACAAAATAATAGCTAAAATAAGACCGATTTCCACAGCCGTTGTCAAACTTGTAAATACAGTAAGGGAAAATGTTACTAGTAATACAAGAGAATCTCCGGTCTTCATTTTAAGTATATGAACAAAATGCTGTTGCTCACTCATATTCCACGCTACAACCATTAAAATAGGAGCCATACTAGCAAGTGGGATGTGCGAGGCGTATGGAGCTAGCAGTAGAAGCGTAAATAACACAAATACTCCGTGAATCACACCGGACATGGGTGAAACAGCGCCACTTTTAATATTCGTTGCTGTTCGAGCAATCGCTCCAGTCGCCGGAATTCCTCCAAATAACGGGGTAACAATATTAGCAATTCCTTGACCAATAAGTTCTTTATTACTGTGGTGTTTACTATTTGTCATACCATCCGCGACGACAGCAGATAAAAGAGACTCAATACCACCTAACATAGCAATAACAAATGCAGGGCCAATTAAATGTTGGATACGCTCTATTGTGATCTCTGGTATATCAAACTGAGGTAGTGTATTTGGAATCGTACCATATGCTGTACCAATAGTAGGTACATGACCTGAGAAAAATATAGTTGCAATTATAGTTGAAATCAAAACACCTACTAATGAACCCGGTACTTTTGGCAAAATTTTTGGTGTTACGAGTATAACGAAAAAGCAAATCAAAGCAGTTACTACATTATAAAAATTAGTGGTACCGATATGAGTAAATATTTCTTTCAAATTTGCTATAAAGTCCTCATGTTTTTTTATGCCTGTTAAACCTAAAAAACTAGCAATTTGTCCAGTGAATATAATAACAGCAATACCTGAAGTAAAACCAATTGTTACAGGACGTGGGATGAACTTAATCAGCGAACCTAATTTGAAAATTCCCATAAGGCATAAGATAATTCCAGCAAGTAAACCAGCAAGTAGTAAATCTTCATACCCATAAGTAATGACAATTCCTAAAAGTATGGGAACAAAAGCACCTGTAGGTCCTCCAATTTGATACCTTGAACCACCAAATAGAGAAATAAGTATTCCTGCAATACATGTTGTATATATTCCATACTCTGGTTTTACACCAGAAGCTATAGCAAAAGACATAGCAAGAGGAATCGCAACAACTCCAACAATCAGTCCTGAAAGAAGATCTTTTTGAAAATGCCCTAAGGAATATCCTTCAAACCTTCCCGTAAATAAACCTCTCATTACAAACCCTTCTTTTCTCTTTTTAATACATCTAGATTACAAATGTGTTTTCAATTTGCTTATACAGGAGATTTTTATTTTCATAAAAGAGAACGAACTCCTAATATTTACTATAGGTTTTGCTTAAATGACGTTCTAGTTTCCCTATATCTCCACCTTGTTGTACATGGAATTGTAATTTTTCCGCTAGAAGTTCTCCAGCCCGACTATCTAGCTTTTTCGTATCAATAAATGATGTGACTTTTACTTTATCTGGGGTAATATCTCTACGAAACATCTGTCCTGGAATATCAGCCCAAAAACTATTCCATTCTTCTAATAAACCTATTTGATCAAACAAAAAGTTCTGAATGCCGCATAACCATGCTGTACAAGCTGTATTCCTTTTTTGACATCCAATACCATCTTGTAAATGTTGACATGAAAAGCAACAAGAATATCCACTTTTAATGCAAACATTACAAACGTGATGAGCTCCTATAGAGTGAAATATCTCAATTCCATGTTGGATGATATCTTCTCTTTTAGCCTCATTGCTCAATTTATTCCTCCTTTATCATTTCACTTTCTGCTTCATCTAGCTCTTCTAACATAGAAATAGTATCAATTAAATGATTGTTAAAAATTTTCCGCGCAACCACCAATAAATTCATAATCATAGGATCTCGAAGGGAGTATAATACTCGTTTTCCATCTTTAGTGCCAACAACAATATTTTTAGCGCGTAATACACTTAATTGTTGAGAAACTGCAGAACCTTCTTTTTTAAGAATGCTTTGAATTTCATTTACACTTTTTTCACCTTCTGATAGAACTTCCAAAATACCTATTCGTAAAGGATGAGATAAAGCTTTAAAGAAATCTGCTTTAAATTGTTGCATTTCGGTCCCCATTAAAACACCTCTAGTATTTATTTACATTTAACATTTCAGAAGTATCCTATACATCTTCAAATGTTTGAATATGTATAGGATACTTCTAAAGCCAAGAATTATCAATACAAATTTAGAAACTTAAAATAGGTAAATAAATGGTTTTTGGTTGAAATTACGATTCTTTCTTTCGTACACAAAAATCCTATGTGTCCTAGACTATATTTCTAGATAAACCTTATACCCACAGGTTCAGAGGCTATTGAATAAGGGAGAAATAATGAATTTACATGAATAGACTCAAATAACATAAAAGCATTAAAGGAAAGAGGATTTACGGATTTATAAGAACGGAATATTTATGCAAGTAAAGGTGAGCTGTAAAAAAATGTAACAATCTAGTTATAGTATGACGAATAAAGAAAAGAACCCGTTAGTAAAAAACGGATTCTTTTCACTAGGTGTGCAAGAAATTCAAGGTGACTCCAATAAAATCACTTGTATTTTTTTAGGGCATGCACAAGTTTGAACAAAATATTTATTTGAACGTAAAAAGGATTTATTCAAGATAAAGAAGCTTTTTGAAAAAGTAGGTGGACACCTAAAGGGAATTATTGAAAGACAAATTAATTTTGGTGGGTTACTTGAAGATTCGAGGGCAATTGTTATGCTACACATTGATAAATAGTAGGTTACTTATAAATTTTCTGAATTAGTAATTTTAGAAATTAAAGAAGGTGTATAGACTTCATATCCCTAATTCAGATTCACTATATTTGATAGATTACCTGTATTTGTAAAAGAAATATTAAATACAAAGAGGTATCGAAACTGCAAAAAGAGAATATGTAAATTTAAGGATGAACAAATCCATTAAAAGGTGATAATTTAGTATGTTTAGAAAAAATCAGTAGAAATTAATAGTAATGTTTTGTTTGTTGATGTGTATAAGTGGAATTAATGTTAAGAATATTCAATATTAATAATATCAATTTACTATAGTTTACAATTATGTAAAACTATAACCAGGGTGGATTTTCTTTAAAACTTATCACTAATAAAGATTTAAAGAAGTTTTTGTTTCATTTTCCATCAAGAAAAAAGCCAATTTTTATATTCATTGGCTTCTTTTAAATCCATACTCTTTTTCATTTATAATTTTACCACATCATCAGCTTTTGTATAGATAAATAATTTAAAAATTCAGACTGAAATACCCGTTGTTTTGAATGGGATTGTAGGATTGTTTGGAGTTGGGTTCAAAAATGGATAGACTTGTTCAAATGGGATGAATCAAATCTATTAGAATTAGAAAACGCTGTCATTAGTGGTGTAATATTGGCAACTATTATACCCCAGAGACTGGAATTATGAATAATAGAGAAACGAGAATTTGTATTTTAGATTTGCAAGGCCATCATACTAGTAGGGTACATAAATATTATATTGATGATTGTAAATTTGGAAAAGCAGTATGTCGAATAGGAACGGAATTGATTTTTGATGAAAAGGCCGCTAAAAGAAAAATAAAATTGAAGTGGGATTACATTTTCTAGCAAGCGCTGGTGTTAATAAGGAATGGATATTTATAAGAAATGTACATCAATTTGAATTTCACATAAGTAGTTTGCGTAAACAGCAAAATCAATGTGGCTTGTAAATAATTAATTAAAAGTTGTAATAGAAGTGATAAGGATAGAAATATTAATGGCCTTCTTATAAGTATTAACTGAGAAACTGGCAAGAATTGTAGATAACGTAGTAGGATGCGAGAATTTATCAAACAAAATGAGGTGAATGAAACATGAAAGTAATTACGAAAAAAGCACAAATGATACGCTCAGAGGGAGGGGAATATTGTAATCGTCAAGCGGACGCAGACCAGTATAATGTGGAGAAGTGTAATATAGAAAGCGAGTGTATCAAGCTAGAAAAAAAATCAGTTAAAAATCGAACGACAGAAGAAAAATGGGATGAAAGATGCAAACAAGCAGTTCAATTATTTAATCAAGGGACCGAATATCCAGATATTGCGAAAATAGTAGGGTGCAAAGTGAGTAGTTTGTATAGAGAGCTCAAGAAACGTGGAGTATTAGAAATGCCAAAGCAAGCAGCACCCGCTAAAACATTAAGATCACCCATAATAAAAGCAAAAACAAAAAAATCGAGGTTTGAACGATATAAAGAGTATTATATGTATAAATAGAAGGATTAAAGGCTATATAGTTGTTTATCTGAATAATAACTGTATCTAAGATTCTCTATTTTTCGATTTATCACAAAGTACACATTTAGACATTACATCTAAAATTCTTATCAACTCAGCTTTGGGGGATTAGTAAAGATGCCAAAATATCAAAAAGATACATTTGAATAAATATTTAAGGGATTTTTGAGCACTTGCTCCTTAATGGTCGCTAATATGTTTAGTGCTACACACTCTTATGAAATGTATTAATCAAGCTGTACGCCACATATAATTAATAGTCTTAATATATAGGTAAATATATATGATTTCTGCAAATGGAGGAGATATATAATGTTAACTGAATTACAAAAAAAGTTTTTCTCAAAATTAAAAATGCCCCCAAGAGAAAATGTGAAATTTGAAGATTTATATACAATTCTTTTGCAGATGGGGCACTTATTACCTTATGAAAACATAGACATCATGGAAGGAAATACGAAAGAATTTTCTAGAGAAAATATTGAAGAAAAGCTGCTTTTAAAGAATCGTGGCGGATTATGCTATGAAATTAATTCTTTATTATATTATTTTTTGTGTGATTGTGGATTTAATGTGTATCGAATAGCTGGAACTCTATATGATCCAAAAACAAGAAAGTGGAACCCTGATGATGGCCACGCACTTATCGTTTTACAACACAAATATGAAAACTATATTATAGACGCCGGTTTTGCATCCTATCTCCCTTTACATCCTGTTCCTTTTCACGGTGACAGTGTGACTTCTGTAACGGGCGAATATCGTGTTCGCAAACAAAATACGGAGAAAGGAACGCATGTATTAGAAATGAAAAAAGGGGAAAATGGAGAAACTTCACATTTTTTTGATTCTGATCTTAGTGATACCTGGTCTATCGGTTATGCTTTTTATTTAAATGCCATTAATGAAAAGAAAGTGAATGCTATACAAAACATGGTTATAGAGCATCCAGAATCACCAGTAAATAAGGCGAATATTATTTGCAAATTAATTGAACACGGGCATATTGCACTTACTAAGCAAAGTTTTACAGAAACCCGGCATGGAAAGAAAATTAAAAAAGAAATAACAGAGAAACAATATCATCAAATACTTAAAAATGAATTCAATATTTTTTAGACAAGCAAGATGTAGAAAGTAAACTATAAGATTTTCAACGCATTACGCCCTCATTTGTAGAAAAATGGGGGTTTTTAATTAATAAGTGCTTAAAAAGTTCTGGAATATTTTTATTTTTATGAATTTTTATATTGTTAATAGGATAAATTCAGCGATATATAACTTAAATTTATAACGAAATACTATAAATGCTTATGGAATAACAGTGAAAATAACATCAAATATATCCATTTTATTAAAATAGTACTACATTCATGGGAAATTTGTTCAATTGTATATAGAGAGATATTATTTTAAATAGTTATTAATAACGAAAGAGGAGAGGGAAAATTATGTTCAATCAAAGAACAAGAAATGGCGTCAAAAAAATCCTAGCAATTACAGCAGCTAGTACGGTGTTTTCGATGTTTGGATCATCAATTTCTATCATAGAGGCGGCGTCTGCTCCAGGAGTTTATGTTACACCTAAAAATAGTGTTTCTTCAGATATTATTAGTATAGACTGGTCTCCTGTTCAAACAGCACCTTATACATATTGGGCTGTACATAACTGGAACCAGGGGGGAGAAGCTGGTGGGTATGCTGGATTCCAACAACAAAGCGGTTTTGATGAAAATGGAAAGCGTACTTTACACTTTGCAGTTTGGGATCCTATTTCTTCTAAGGAAGCAATAAAAGCAGAATATGTATCCCCTACATCAGTTGCAAGTAATTTTGGTGGAGAAGGAACAGGTCTTAAAATTCAGACGACATATGATTGGAAGAATTATAATTGGTATCGCATGACAATGCGTTCTTGGCAAGAGAATGGACACACAAAATTTGGACAGTGGTTAAAAGATGTTTCAAAAAACCAATGGAAGCTTATTGGGATTATGGACTTTCCAGTTCCTAACGTTACATTTAACTATGGACAAACGCTGTTTCAAGAAGACTGGCTTGGTAATGGACAAGATGTAAGAGAGGCACGTGTAAAAAATGGATATGGAAGAAATATCTCAGATAAAAAATGGACATCTTGGAATACTCAATCAATAGAGGGGCAAGAGCCATTGAATAATAATTGGGATGGGGGAGCTACTTCAGAATATCTTTGGTTTAAGGCTGGGGGAGACTCTCGATCAACTATTGGAACAGGAAAAACATTTACGTTAAATCAACCTAGCCAACCTGAAATAGGAAAACTAGATTATGATGTAAAGTCTATGTATTATGAAAATGAAAAATTAAATATAACTTGGCAATTAAAAGATAGTAGTACCCCTCAATTTAAGGGGAAAATTGAAATTTATAATAATGAAAATATGACGGGCCAACCGATTAACGTAATTAATGATATTAAATCTTACCAAAATGGAATCAGTCAATCTATATCATTACCAACAAATACTTATGCAAAAATTGTATTAACAGATATATTTGATCAAACTGTGGAAAAAAAGGTGAAAATCAAAAATGAATCTCCAAACATTTTAGAAGGGGATCGTTTTGCATGGTCGATGAAGGGTATAGGAGATTTTGAATTTGCAAAACTTGATTTAAATAAATCAACAGAAGAATTGCAAGTTAGTTTAATAGCAGGTACACCACACAATTATTTTGATAGTACGTATGCAAGTATTAAAGTACAAGATACATCAGGTAAAGTGGTATATAGCAAAGAGGTTTATGGGAATACCCAACAAAAAGCTGAATCAAAAACAGTCCCAGTAAAAGTGGGCAATTTTATTGAACTTACACACCTAGAAGGTGAAGAGAGAGCAATATTAACAAATTTAGATAATAATAAACGCGAAAGTTTTGATAAAAAAGTAATATATGAAGTTACAAAGGATGGTCTGAAGAAAGTAAATCAAATTGTTATTCCTAAACCGGACACAGAAGCTCCTACACAGCCATTAGGATTATATGCAAGTGATGTTACAACAAACAGTGTAGAGTTAAAATGGAATCCTTCTACAGACAATGTGGGTGTAAAAGAATATCAAGTGTTACGTGATGGACAATTGATTCAAACTGTACAAGAAACACAGTTTACTGATCAAAACCTTACAGCTAATAAAGAATATAAATATACTGTAAAGGCTGTAGATGCGGCTGGAAATATCTCAGTTCAAAGCGATATCCTTCCAGTAACAACAAAGAGTCAAAATGTAACGTATGAAAAATGGGATCCCAAAAAGGCATATACAAAAGGAGATAAAGTAGAGTATCAAGGGAAATTTTATGAAGCGGTTCAAAGCTATCAAGGAAATGGAGATCCTACTTGGATATTTGCCCTATCTTTATGGCAACCATTTAAAATGATATAAAAGTCTTTTACTTAATTTTTATATATTCGTTTAGTGGTCGCAAAAATATGTTTAGATTTTAGCAGAAGATTTCAAAAGTGTAAGGGGAAAACTTAAAAACTTAAAATCTGTATATAAAGTAAATGGTAGTAAAAATACCAAATCTGAATTTTATTAAGAAAGTGTACTAAAAAATTTGATTATATAAAGGGGGAAATAATTTTATCACTGAAAGAAAAAGCCCTGCACACAGGGCATCTAAAAAGATACCTTAGCAATAACGACAATTAGGGAGAAGTATTAACTTAAGGTATCTGGGTGGATGGTTGCATAGTAAATATGCAATTTTGAGCATTGTTGAATGTATTGGGATATTCAACAAGTTCAGAGTAACACAAAGTTTCTGTTAATTCAGCCGGTAAATTTGTCCAAAAATACGGATCTATAAATCCACTTTTTACCTCTAGTGTGGATTTATAGATCCTAACAAACGTGTGATTCGAATTTAAAGTAATACCTTTAGAGACTTTTACTGGTCTATTATGAAAATTATACGATTTAGGGAAGTTCCTGAGCATTTCGTTAAGACTAGACCGCAGGATATATATATAATACTTAAATCATGAGAATCGACAATATCTATGCATATCTTGTCATAACAACAAGACTTTTTGTAACTCTTTATTAATTAGGGGAGAGGTCATGTTTGATGAGAATGATAATCTGATTAGGAGGAATAGAGGTGGAACTAACTAAATTGGAAAAGGTAATTGTTATTAGTACATTTGTTCAAGGGTTAGGTGAAGAATTCCTGGAAAATAGCAAGGAAAACCATTCTTTAAAACAACTACTTAGGGAGATAGAAAAGGTGTTTAATGATTCAACACCGGATCAAATGCGAGAAGCAGCTGAAAGTGTATTAGAAAAATTCATTTATGATTTAATAAAAGAAAACAATCTTCCACTACTAAAAAATTAATTAAGGCTTAGTGCGAGAACGAGAGGGCAGTAAGGAAATGCCTATAAGGAATCGTTACCGTATCCCTATAAAAATTAATATCAAGCTTGCATAAGGAATGATATATAAAGAGTTTATTCTCTTTATATATGCCAAAAGTCAGTTACTTGTTTTCGAGAATCATGTTTTCTAACAATCTTCATTATTTTTTGCATTGTATTTGGTGATGGTACATAATCCTTGTCATTACACAGTTGGCCTAATGTATTTCTGTTTACTTTACTAGCTTTAGAAAAATCCTGAATTGAGTAATCGTAGCTAGCTAAAAATTTAGCTAGCTTTGTTCTATGTCTCCCAATACCTCTACCCCACACGCTAATCTCCTCCATAATCTTTTTTAATCATCCTTGTCCAAAATGCAAAAAACTATACGCAATTGCAAAGAAAAATTTGCATATTGTACAAGCTATTCACAATAAGATGTATCAAGGTTGCTACCAAATTAGCTATCAAGGTAACTCTACCAAATTTCTAAGTTTGTAAGCCCATGTATCATCAACATTCAAAATTCTGTTTATAAAGGGGAGATTTATATGTTAACTACATTTATCTCTTTAGGAGCTTTAGGAGTAACGACAATTGGAGGGGCGTTGTTAGAAAAGCATCTTGTGAAAAATGATCATGTTGCAGCAGCGAAACTTTTAAGTGATGGAATATATTATGGAATGAGGATAGGTGGAGTTTGTTTCATTGGTTATGTATTCATTCAAATTGTGGAGATGTTTTAGGGAGGAAATTACATGGGGATTTTAAAGGATTGGCTTCATAAACAAAGTTTGAAGAATCGACTTATAGAGGTATTTGTAAAGGCAGGTTTATATGTAGACCATCAAACAAGAGGTGGAAAAGTACCCATTTACCCGAAGATACATGACATTTTTTCCTCGAAAGAAAAGGTTCGATACATATTTACCATTCCAAACGGATTAGATCCGAAAAACATTGAAAAGAAGTGGTTTTGCTTTCAACAAATATTAGGGCGTAATGTAGCAATTGAAGGTGATATTAAAAGGTTTGTACTTAATGTGTTTCATTCGGATGCTGGGCTACAAGCATACAATTACAGTTATAAGAAGTGGCAACCATTACTTATACAACATCATCTTCCCGTAATTGTAGGGCGTGACCAATTTGGAAATATGATTACGTATGACATGATTGCTTCAAACACGCCGCATCTTCTAATTGCAGGAGAGACAGGGAGCGGAAAAAGTAGTATGGTACGCGTTGTACTGTCCACACTCATTCAATATATGTCTCCTGATAAATTACATTTGTACCTGGGTGATTTGAAGAATTCCGAATTTCATTTCTTGCGAAGGGTGAAACACGTAAAAGAGGTTTGCATGGAAGAAATAGAAATGAAGATTATGCTGCAGAAAGTGTGGAAGGAAATACGCGAACGTAGAAAATTGATGGAAGAGTATGAAGTAGATCATATTGACGAATACAACAAATTAAATCCTGATAATCAGAAACCATATATCTTACTTGCTATCGACGAAGTGGTCATGTTGCAAGATGAAAAAGAATGTATGTCTATAGTTGAAAAAATATCGGCAGTCGGAAGGGCACTTGGAGTTTTTTTAATGCTAAGTATGCAACGCCCTGATGCAAAAGTACTGGATGGTAAGTTAAAGCTCAATATGACGGTTAGAATGGGCTTTAAATGTGATAGTACAATTAACAGTAATATTATGGGTACTCCTGGTTCAGAACGCTTGGAGCAATCTGGCCAAATGATATTAAAGTTAAATGGATTAAAGAAAGTACAATCTCCTTATTTAGAATTAAGTAAAGCCAAGAAGATAGTTGAACCTTATCGCGTTCCGAAAGAGAATATAAAGTTGCAAAACCTACCACAAGAAGAAAATCAATTATTCGGGGTGTTAGATTATGAGGAATAGAGACAAAGCCATACTAAACAATTTGAAGCTTTTTAGATGTATGTCTCGTGATGACATTATTGATTTGCATTTTCAAGGATTAAAGAACGCGGTTACATGCTGTAATACGGTGATGAAGCGATTAAGAAGAGATGGTCATGTGGATGCCAATATCTCGCAACAGCCATACATTTACTTCCCTCAATCCAGCACACTTCGCAAAACTAGCCAAAAGATTCCCCACTTTCTAGGCATATTAGATGTATATAAACAGCTTATCTATTATGAAAAACCTAAACTGTTTAAAGTGGAGCCAAAGTACGGTAAAGAATTCATGGAACCTGATGCATTTACAATTTGGCGTAGATCTCCATTCTTCATTGAAGTCCAGAGGTCAGTTTACAGCAAAAAAGTTATGCAAGATAAAATAAATAGGTATGAATTATACTTCCACAGTCAGGAATGGCATAACGAATCTTGGCAGCCAAAAGAATCTAAATACTTTCCATCAATACTTATAATTACTGAAAAGTATTATAATATCAGCTCTTTTAGCCTACGTATTTTTCAAGCTTCTTCAATTAGTAATTTCTTGAATAGCCTTGTTGTAAAAGCACAGTAACAGCCCCTAATTAGGGGTTTTTTCTCTAAAGAGGTTTCTTAATTTAAATCTACGTTTATGAGGTCATCATTGACTGAATTAGTTAATATATTATTTTGCCAATGTGAATTCTAATACAGTTTCTGTTATTAATACAAGTAGCAATGCTGTTTTCGCGACAATTTCAGTACATACATTCTTTCAGTGCATCGTCTCTTTAGTCGCCGAATCAATTCCACATACTTTTGGAAGGAGGAATATTACCTAGGATTTCAAAAATGTTTACATATCCATATAACAATAATTGATATTGAATGTTTTCTACCTTAAAAGCTAGTTAGGCGATAAAAATAACATGAATGGACATAATAAGTTTGGTAAATTCGCGTATTACTTTTTTAATCCTAGGTATTATATTGCTTATAAAAGGATGTGTTAGAAGTGAGAATTGGAGTAGTTAAAGAGATAAAAAAGGGAGAAGCACGTGTAGGAATGACCCCTGAAAATGTTCGGAAGTTAGTTGAAGAAGGGCATCAAATCTTAGTAGAAAAAGATGCAGGTATTGGATCAGGATATACAAATGATGAATATACAGGCGCAGGTGCAAATTTAGTAGCACAAGGAGAAGCTTGGGAAGTTGATATGGTAGTTAAAGTAAAAGAACCATTACCTGAAGAATATCGTTACTTTAAAAAAGATCTTATAATCTGGGGTTTTTTACATTTGGCTGCGTCGAAAGAATGCGTAGAAGCAATGAGAAATGCTGGTACTACTGCAATTGCAGGAGAAACAATTAGCGAAGATGGTGTTTTGACATTATTAAAGCCAATGAGTGCAATTGCTGGGCGTCGTGCTGTATTTATGGGAGCATATTATTTAGAAAAACAACATCAAGGAGAAGGGATCTTATTATCAGGTATTGAGGGAATCCCTGCCGGAGATGTAGTTATTTTAGGTGGAGGAAATGCTGCAACTAATGCCTGTGATATGGCAATTGGAATTGGATGTAGTGTTACAATC
>OVAF01000707.1:0-33279 GCA_900406245.1 Odontarrhena argentea
GACTCGATAAAGCAAATGATATCATGGTCGAAAACCTATAAAAACCACGATATATCACTTCACCTTCACCTCAAGATCGTCTTCAACTCTCCATCTTAGATATCAAATGTCCCGCAGTTTACGTACCAACCATCTTCTTCTACAAATCCGCGGAAGATGTTGTCACTGTGTCACCACCTGAGATCGTTTCAAAAAGTTTGAAAACCTCTCTCTCCAAGACTCTCTCACGGTTCTATCCACTCTCTGGACGAATTGAAGGTGTATCCATCGACTGTAACAACGAAGGAGCCATCTTCACTGAGGCACGCACTGATCTCCTTCTCCATGATTTCTTGAGAAACCTCAACGTTGACTCTCTTGAAAGATTCTATCCAAGTATCCAACCATGGCTCCTGGAGAATCTCCATCAGTGTGGCCATTGTTAAGCGTCCAGGTCACTTTCTTCGGGTCTGGCTCAGGAGTGGCCATCTCAGTCAATGTTTCTCACCTGGTCTGCGACGCAGCCTCGTTGTTGACCTTCGTCACGGACTGGGCCGCTATAACCGCAGAAAGGGAGAAAAATGATAGTATCAAATTCTCTGAGACGACCATTTATCCCCCACCTCCTCCTCATCTCCCTTCGGAATCGGCTTTTAATCTATTGGGGACTGGCAAGTGTGTAACCAATAGACTTGTCTTCGAGTCCTCAAAGATCGCTGAGCTGAAACTTAAGGCTGCTAGTGAAAGCGTCCCGGTACCTTCACGTGTGGAAGCTATCTCGGCGCTCATCTGGAGATGTGCCGCAAAGGCCTCACGCTCTAATATTGAGGTTCCGAGGTCAACGCTGATGTTCCAAGCCATGGACTTGCGGATTAGGATTCCCACTACTATTTTGCCACGTGATACAGTGGGCAACTTACAAACAGGAATCATTCTCAAGAACGATGCAGAGAGCGACTTGGAAATGTCCCAAACCGTGGCTTCATTCAGGAAGACCAAAGAAGAAACCAACAAGAAGATTCGAGAGAATCTCCAAGGCGATATACTTGGTCAGTATTTGTTAAGTGTTTTGGGAAACTTTGCATCAGAGTTCAAACAGGACATAGACTATTATACAATGACTAGCTGGTGCAGAAAGCCTTTCTACGAGGTTGACTTCGGGTGGGGTAGTCCCGTCTGGATTGGATCCCTCGCAAGTAATGAAAACTCCGTGTACGTCCTGCTGATTGATTCAAAAGATGGTGAAGGTGTAGAAGCATGGATAGGCTTACCCGAGCGAGACATGTCTGTGTTCCTCCATGACCAAGACTTGCTTGCCTATGCCCTCCTAAATCCCCCGGTCCTGACCTAAACCCCAACCAAGAACTTCTCCAATGTATGCTTGATGTCCTTGCATTTTCGTTGTTATTTGAATTAATAAAGAGAAGAACAATCATTTCATGTTAAGGCTTCTTTCTTTCTTGTGTCTCTCCACACAGACATTGTGATTTTATTTAGTTTGCTACTCCCTATCATTTATTTGTCATTAGTTAATCGTTTCAGTTATTAACTTGTCAACCTTACATTTTTAATTAGGACTATATATATATATGCATGCATAATAGCAATATATTAAATATGATCGATTATAGTTTTTTAGGCAATTTTACATTATTAGAGAAAGTAAACTGTTCTTTTTTTGTCTGTTAAAGCTTCTCTTCGACCTCCATATATATAAATATACATATAGTATTCATACAAAGAAATTACTCAAAACCTTTATTATTTTGCTACCTAGGAGCTTCCAAAGCTATGGCTGCGATGGGCAAGGAGAAGGTGATTCTCTCTTATTCCTTGTTCTAATTTACTTTAATCGATTGCTCTACTATACATCCAAATTAACTAGCCACTGTATTTTAGCTAGACCTCTACTTTTGGTTTTGAAAGATTATTTAGTATTTGGTTACTTGGTTTTTGGGTTTAGTTTGTAAAACACTTGTATTTTTATTTCTTTATAGTATTTTTCCTTGACAAAAGAAAAAAAAAAGATTAATTATACTGAGAATTATTATGTGAATATATAAAAAAAAACAGGTAACTTGGATGAGATTGAAGGCAGATCTTAGTACGGAGAAGAGTTTGAAGAGAGTTCAGAAGGCTCTTTGCAGCATTCCACGTGAGTAATTCTCTCTTTCTTTTTATCCATTAAATTAAATATATATATATGTATTCAAATATGAGTTATTGATATTTTTGTATATATTTGTTTGATTTGATAAAATAAAATTAAACAGAAGTAAGAGACCGAACGTTCGATGAGAACACCAACACTGTCACATGTAAAGTGGTGTGTTGCAGCCCGGAGAAAGTCATGGAAAAACTCTGTTCCAAAGGACGTGGGTCTATAAAGACCATCGAGACTTTTGAGCCGCCTAAACCCGCGGCTCAAAAGCCTAAAGAACCTGAGAAACCCAAAGAAACTCCCAAACCAGCTGAAACTCCCAAACCAGCACCAGGACCAGGAGGTCCGAGTTCTCAACAGATGACGATGCAAGCGTATAATCCAGAACCAATATATCATATTGGGACTTACTACAATCCGGCTCAACAATATGGATATCCCGTAAGGCCAGTTTACGATAGCTACACTGGTATGCCACCACAACCTGGTCATCCCTACTATGGTAGGAGCCGCTTTGATTACTTCAACGACGAGAATCCGAGTTCATGCTCCATCATGTGAAGTTGTTAACCATTATCTGTTAACATTATTTCAGTTTATCGAACTTATAACATATGGTTTTAACTTTTAAGTCTGCTTTAGTTTATTGTTTAACTTTTTGGTGGTGATTTCAAAACTTACAGTTTTGGCCTCTATTTGCTATTGTTCTTACACTATATTATGGGTTTAGAAAACTTCTACAAGCCTCTATTTGCTATTGTTCTTACACTATATTATGGGTTTAGAAAACTTCTACAAGAAACCCGCATTATATATTATCACTAATAATGTTATCACAGGAGTATGATCGATTTCCATGAATGATGTGACAACCGGAACTATCTTTAGAGCATGTCCACTCTTATATTATATTTGAGAGTGTCTTAGAGGGGTCTTATTAATAGTAAGAAGAGATGAAACGAATATTGCGTAAAGAGTTTGCGGAGGATGCTTAAGCCAACAGAGAAAGCAGTATACATATTAATGCAAATCGCAAGCCAAGAAGATGGATTCCGGCATCAAAACCGAATTTAAAAACAAACCAAAAAAAGTGTTTGGAACACAATTTAAAAGAGAAGGCAGGATCAAGCAACAAGCTAATGGCAAGAAAGTGCACACAGATCCATTCAACAAACCGTTACCCAAAAGCAAAATCCAAAACCATTACTACTTGATCTCCCACGGAAAAACATAACAATGTAAACCCTTAAACCTTTTAATTAGGTCAGTGCAATTTTTTAATGCAATAAGCATTTGGTATATTGTAACCAAGCCTAATATACCATTGTAATAAAATGGTTAGACAAATTACTGCTCTAGAATAATGTTTGGAAAAAAAAAATAGAATTAAGTATCAAATGTGGGATCATACAATATATCATGAATAAATGAACTTAATAATAACTAAACTATATCAAGAAATTCATAAGAGTTGTAAAGCAGTTATAAAAGCTAATGTGTGTGTATGATATGAATTATGAAGAAACAGGTGCTAACAAATTTGCTTGGGAAATTGCAAGAAAGTGTGACTGAGAAAAGATTACAGTGGCGGAAAATAAGCCAATTAACCAAAAGATTTGGAAAGAAACCGGATTAAACATGTTAATACCGACGTATGATTGGGCCCAAAAAGGGCTTTATACAAGGCCCTTATCTAATTCAATCCGATGAGAAAAGGAGACGGCAAAATTCGATTGAGGGATTAGGGTTTTAGAATCTCAAGAGAAAGCACACTCGAGAGAAGAAGAAGGAACAAGGCAGCCATGTTTCCAGGAATGTTCATGAAGAAGCCTGACAAAGCTGTGGCTTATAAGCAGCTACGAACCCATGTCGCTCTCTTCGGAACTTGGGTTGTTTTCATCCGTGCTGCTCCATACGTCCTCTCGTATTTCTCCGATTCCAAGGACGAGCTCAAGATCGAGTTCTAAGTCTCAATTTGCTCTTTGATTTCAGGTCAGTGAATTTGGATTCTACGAGTCTTATCAGATTTGTATTCCTTTGATTATGATCCCTGCTTGTTGAATTTTAGGATTATTTTTTTAGGGATTATTCAATTTTGTTTTGATTCTATCTTTAATTCTTGAATTTATGTAGAAGGAATAACGAGTTTAGTTTGTAAGATCTTATCTTCAAATATTATTGAATGAATTTTGTTGGAGCTATTTCATTAGGATCGACTTGTGGTTTACTTACATGAGCTTGAACAGATGTAGAAACTGGAAATTTCAGGTCTTTTCAGTAATCTCTTTTGTCTGTTCTTTGATTTGATTTGACAAAAAAGAAACGAAGTAGATTTGATTGAAGCATTGTTAATGATAAGGAGCTGATAAGATTCAGCTTATGCTTTAGGCTCACCTGTAAACGAGAGTAAATATTTGGGTGCGTAGTTACATATATGCATATATGAATAGATGCCCCCATGGAGATTTAGGGGGTTGGTAGTCTTCTTGAAGGAATCTGATGCTAATGTTCGAGATTTTGAATAACAAGAGGATAAGATTGTGTGTTTGGAATGCACAAAGTAGTAAATTGAGTATGTGTATTGAAAGGTTTCTCAATTAACTTAGTGTGTGATTCTCTGCTCTTATGGATTTCCCATTTCTTGGCCATATTGAGACCTCAAGTATCTTCTTTTAGCTTAACTGCAATCCTCATTCGTCTTTGTGCAGTGTTGAAGCGGTGAAAAGATGAAAGCATGAGGCAATGGAAGAGAGATCTTTTGTGTGGTTCTTTGATTTTCTTCTTAGGACTTGGAATAACCTATATTATGAGACATAAAAAGTTATAGTCATTACGTTCTTCTGATTTATTAGAATGTCTTTGTTAGTTCGTCAATTATTGTGTCCATCTACAAGCGATTTGCTGATCAAATTCTGCTCAGTAGGCTGTTGAATATGGTAGATGCCACAGTGTCGGCTAAGACTTGTAAAGACGGGCCAATAATACCAATGGGTCTTGTGTTTTTTTTCTAAAAGCAAACAAACCACTTTAGTGAAACAATAAAATAAAGGGGAGCAATTGGGAAATGAGGAAGGGAAGAATAATAATGGAATTGCGTAACTGTTTGCTCCGACATTTGCTCTGCTCTGTCTGATGAATACAGACCACAACTCTTTTTGAAACATGAACAGTCTTCTCTTTTCCACCATTCGTAAAATCTCTCTCACAATTCACAAACAACGTGCGAACCAGAAACTCCATCTTCCTCCCCCAACTTGTCTTTCTTTTTATTCTTCTCCTCAACGATCATGATCATCATCTCCTTGATCTCGTCAGAAAACCCAGATGATTTTATTGGGAAATCTACAAGAATCTTGCTTGCCCATGTCGAAAGTTTCCATCTTTAATTAACGTGAGACACAAGCAAGGCTGGTGATGGTGGAGGTTCCTGGCTCTGTTGGCACAAGTGCAAGTCTCTCCTTGAGATTAGGGCAAACAGGTTTAGCTTTTGGCTCTCTTCTCTTCATGACCATCGGTGCTCGGTTCTACCAATTCACTGCTTTCTGGTAATACCAACTCCTACTTCCAGATTTCTCTTATGAACCCTAAAACTAATCTTGCAAACAAACCTGCAGCTACTTGGTGACTATCATGTCTTTGTCTATACCATGGAACTTGACATTAGCAATGTTAGATATCTACTGTCTTCTTCTCAAGCAGCCGTTTCAAAAGCCAAAGATCCTTTTCGCTATCTCTATTGGTGATTGGGTAAGGCAATTGCATATCTAAATGCTTACTGAGAATAATACAGAGTCTGTTTTGGATCTGATTTCGAAATTTGATGCAGGTTGTCTCTGTTCTTGCTTTGGCTTCAGCTTCATCGACGGCTAGTGTTGTAGATCTTATGAGATCCGACGAATCCAGTTGCCCTCCAACAATCTGTAACAGATATCAATTTGCAGCCACATTAGCTTTCTTGACTTGGTTCTTGTCTCTTTCTTCCTCTCTCTTCAATCTCTGGTTACTTCCTTCTCTCTGATCAGATGACAAGAAATTAAAACAAAATAGATAGGTAGCACAGAAGAAAAATGTCTATAGAAGCTTTGATCTTTGTAACTCGAAAGAGATTAATTAAGACTCATCATTAAACACTTTATACACACAAATTAATGAGCACACATGTTGGGAGTTGTGATCATATTTGTTAAGGCTTTAAGGCTTTCGTAGAAACTATCAAGTATTACACCAGAATTTGCCAAACGGACATAAGAAGGCATTCAAAGAACACCAAGTGAAAGCCTCACATTCTTAATCGTCAACTTTCACTACTATATCGTCTATTACCATCAGAAAATCAAAATCATCTCAAGAACCAAACCTCACAGACATCAATCATAACTGCATCGACTTTGATACAACATGTTGATTATTACAATGCCTAATGTGGTCGGCGGGTAGGAAAAACGTATAAACCGAAACAAGAAAACAATTAAGGTAAGGCAAACATATCGAGAAAGTGCTGCTAAAGCCAAAGAGGTCAAGAAAAACGAGATGGTGCTTCAACAGATCAAAGCTGTGAGTTTATTAGCTACTACTTTATATCAAATCATCATAAGTACTTATTTTTTCTTGTTGATGTTTAGTTTTTCCGCATTTCGCTAATGGAGTATTGTTCAGAGCACTTTGGTCCATGTTCTTTTGGTATAAGAAGACTCGAAGCACATCAACAAATCCTCTGCAGAATCACGGTACAGAAACAAAGTGACCCTTCATCATCTGAGGTGATACTAAATCTGGTTAGATAGTTATATCAAAACCACATGATGAGCAAATAAACATAAGGACTTTGGTTTCTCAATTTTACATCCTTAAATTGTTTCTTTTGTAGGCAGGTTGTGGTGTTTTTCGAGGTTCCAAGTGGTCACTTGATTAGTGTTGGGAAACTCGCGGATTAGTTTCTGAGGATAGATAGGTGCTTTCTTCTGCTTTGTCTCTGTTCAAGCCCTCAGAGAAGTTGATAAATGTTTTCATATCTTGTAGGCCATAGAATTGTTTAGTCTTGTATTCTATCGAGGTATGCCAGAAATTTCTCAGCTGGAGGTATGTTTCACATTTTGTTCACACATAATGTGTTTGGGTTAACTATAATCTTATTAGTTGGCGCAAAAACGATGAGTGGAAACAAGTTGCCCTCATGGGATTTAATTCAACTCTTACTCTAATAATCGATTTCACATGACCAAAGGCTAGGAGGACGCTTTTGTTAAATAGATTCAACTCATACTTGTCTTTGGTCTTGTGAAATCGACTATAGAGTAAGGGTGACAAAACTGTAGCTGACCAAAAATGTTTTGGATAAACTTAACCAAGTAAATACAGTGACAAAACTGTAGTTGAACAGAAACGAATTGACTTCCGACAAAGTTAAGTGATAACATGTTTTTAACTTGAGTTGTCTAAAGAATCAATGTATAAGACCAACCATTCAGTAGCTAAATTTGGAAGTGAAATGGAGGCGACGGCTACCGATTTCTGCATCATGGGCTTTTTAATGGGCTTTGTGTTGAAGGCCCATAAAAACAGAACAAAAGGAAGTTGTCATTCTTCATCTTCATTATTTCTTTCGCTCGCAATTTGTTTTTGACGTGCTGTCTCAATCCCAATTCTTTCGCAATGACTAATTCCTTTGACAGATTTATCCCCTTCCGGGCTTCCAACGGACGTTTCCACTTTGTACCTTCCGTGGAGACCGTGAGTACATCTCGACAAGCTTATCGAATGCAACTCGCGGAGGCTCTAGGTCTGAATGGACGTGTTCTCTCTTTTCGGAGCACATCTCCTCCTCCCAGGTCCAGGTATGATAATGTTCAACCTAGACGAGTCCAACCTCCTAGTCGTCGTATCCCTCAGGGTCCCGAGAGAAAATTGGATGCGCCTGAGATTGTTGATGATTTTTACCTTAATTTGCTTGATTGGGGCACTTGTAATGTCCTGGCCATCGCTTTGGGCCAGTCTGTTTATCTCTGGGATGATTCCACAGCCTCTGTATCTGAGCTTATGCTTTTTGATGAACCAGTCACGAGTCTCAGCTGGGCACCCGACGCTCGTCAACTTGCGGTTGGGCTCAACAATGCCCAGGTCCAGCTCTGGGATACTCAAGCCATTCGTCGAGTGAGCACCTTGGAGGGTTTCCATCAGTCGAGAGTAGGATCATTGGCATGGAACAGTCACATCCTCACTACGGGTGGAATGGATGGAAGAATCATCAACAATGATGTCAGGATCCCTTCACCTGCTGTGGCAACTTATAAAGGTCACAGACAAGAGGTTTGTGGGCTCAAGTGGTCACCCTCTGGGAACCAACTTGCTAGTTCTGGCTGTGACAGCCTCGTACATATCTGGGATCGTTCCACTACGCGATGTCTGCACAGGCTCAGGGGACACACATCTGCGGTTAAAGCTCTCGCCTGGTGCCCTTTCAAAACCAATCTCCTTGCCACTGGTGATAGGACCTTGAAGTTCTGGAACACTCAAACTGGGGCTTGCTTGAATTCACTTGACACTGCTTTCCATGCTTCTTCTTTGTTATGGAGCAACAAGGAGAGAGAGTTGCTTAGCTCAAATGTTCATCAACTTACGCTCTGGAACTATCCATCCATGGACAAAATGGCTGAGATCGCTGCTCATACATCAACCGTTCTTTTTATGACCCAGAGTCCCAATGATTGTACCGTAGCTACTGCAGCTGCAGGAGAAGATGAGACTTTGAGGTTCTGGAATGTTTTTGGAGTACCAGAGGCTGTCAAAAAACGTGCTCCAAGAGCTCTTCCTCTGCCATTCTCTCATCTCAGTCGTATACGTTGACAACTGCTCAGCAACAGGTAAGTATCTCTCTTTTATGATTGTTATTTCAGCTTCTTTTTTTGTTTGTTTGGCAGGGGAACAAATGCTGCAGGTTCTGTAAGATCCGGATACAAAACAATCCACGAAATCATGAGCTTGGTAAGAAACACAGATAATTTGTTGATACAAAGCTTACTGATATGTGTGAGAAAGTGCTGCTAAAGCCAAAGAGCTCAAGAAAAACGAAAAGGTGCTTCAACAGATCAAAGCTGTGAGTATATTAGCTACTACTTTATATCAAATCATCATAATTACTTATTGTTTTCTTGTTGATGTTTGGGTTCTGATTTCAACTTTTTTTTCTAACTTTATTTCAGAAAGCAACTTGTAGCTATCAGAAGGACATTGCAACTGCTCAGCAAACAATGCTCCCGAGGATGGTACAACAGGTAAGTATGATTCTTAAGATGGCTCCTCTTATTGTTGTGTGTTTCAGGTTGCTTTGGCATTAGCTTCAGGATTCTATTACAGTGACTCAATAGGTATGTATGTAATAGTAATCGAGATTTTTGCACTTGTTTCTATACTTTTTCTCATGTGGGCTTACATGGGTAATGAAACATGACGATACGGGCTGCAGGAGATGACAAGGCTTTGGAGTGCTGGAACATTTTGAACTACCAGAGGCTGTTAAAAAACCTGCTCCAAGAGCTGTTCTTCTGCCATTTTCTCATGTCAATCGTATTTGTTGATTGTATATTAAATCAACTTTTTCATTTCATTCTTAGTCAGATATATTGTCCATTGATTGTATTTTTGCCTGAGTCGAACCAGGACCATTGACATTCAACAATCTGACAGTTCAAGTGTTTTTTTTTTTTGAGAGAGAATTAAGTGCTCTATATTATACTATAGTAAAAGATGGGCAATTGAAGTAAGAAATTACACAAAGATCATATAAACCTACCCACACCCCTGTATAATCTAACTTTCTGGCGCTCTTGAAAACTCTACATTTTCGTAATTCTGTACAACATTCTTAGATTGTATCAGGCACAAAGAGCTAATCAACTGAAGTCTTGATTAACTCGGGAACTTGATCAAGCAAACTATTCATGTTATCAGGGAATTCGTTCTTTGCTCTGTTGGTTCTTCCCCCGACCACCAATGTAGTTCCGTTTTGTAGTGCCCATATCTTCATGATGTTTCAGACAAGCAAAACAAAATGAATTACATATAACAGAAGTAGACCCAACATACCAAGGGAACAAATGACTTTAATCGATAGTTAGTTTTACCTGTGAATGAGATAAGTAACTGATGCAGGTTGTGAGCATTAGAGCACCAAAACCAGCATATACAATTGGTACTCCTGGGTCAGTCTAAGAGACAAGATGAAAAAACAAAGATGTTACACACGTTCGTTTTAAACCAGTTTATTCTTCTCGTATCAACAAAACTTTGTACCTTCAACTCAAGACCAGTGCTTCCAATTGCATCCTCAATAACAATCTTCATACCATTGATTTCAATGGGAAGCTTTGAGCTTGGTCTCCTTATTCCCGCAAAATTTCCATCCAAATCGTACACAACAATGGATTGCAGATCTCGAGCTAGCATTGATCTGAAATAAACTCAATAGGAGTGAAGTTAAGGCCTATAAAAGACATCAAATCTTAACATTTAAGAATCTGTAAAATCAAAAGGGAGTTTTTAAGCGTAAAGAGTGTTCTTACATTCCTTTGACATTGGGAGCATTAGTATCACCAACTGGTAAGAAGGTTCCATATAACTTCTTGTCTCCATTAATCTTAATAGGTGCCATAGCCAAGTTGAATGGTCCTTCACCATCCTTTGTCACTTGCAACGCCGAGAAACTCCAATCTGTTTGGTATATAGTGATGCCACCATATCTCAAGGGGTCATTTACACTAATTGTCTTCCTTAGAACCTCTTTTCCATTCAGGTCGCGTAGTGAAATATCAGAGTGAAACTGTGAGACCTACAACAAATCAGAAAAGAAAATTCATACAAAGAGTTCTATTTATCTGTGACTGGTCACAAGAGACATAATCAGACAGGCAAGAGAGTAAAAAACTCACCTCGCCACTGTCGTAATAGTCCATGGTGAATCGGTTAACATGAACTTCGGTATTGAAAGTATCTGTTGGAATTGAGAGAAACCCAACCGGACCCAAGACATCTCCCATGACAAAATTTAGCCCCTGAGGAACTGTGACCGAGCCTCTAAAGCTCCCTGTCGCACTAAGGGTTCCACCCAACATAATCAGAAGCATTGCTATATGCACTCCAATAGGCGCAAAACGACCAGCCAAACCTTTAAAAGCATACAAGGAAGGACCCTTCATAAATACCTGCAGAACAAACAAACTGAAAACTTATTACTACTAGACCAAAGCCATCAAACAATGAACTCACACAAATGCTTAGAAAAGAAGTTAGAACTAATTTTCTAACCTCATATCCATCACCCATCAAAATCACTCCCAAGTCTTGAATAGAGGCTCTTGGAAGAGTATCAGCAAAATCCTGCTTTTTAATTGCCTCATCTGACTTGATAAAACTCCATCTGCAGTTATTGTTTTCCTTAGTAAATCCACAAGGAGTTACATAACAGAGAATGGAAGAAACAACAAAAAAACGAACCTTCTTGCAACCTTAACTAAAGGTATCTGTGTAGTGTAAGTGCAAGCCATAAGTGAAGCTGCTAAGAGAACAAGCATCCCAAGAAAAATAGGAGCAGAGTACATATGATCCAATCCAAGAGTAAAAATCCATCTCCAAGTGAAGAATCCTAACACAGGATTATCTTCTGGATACTTTTCGAAATAGAAATCAGGAGTTTCACCTTGCTCAATCACAGTGCCTAAAAGCATGATAAAACAGATTGATCAATCTTCAAATCCCAATTTCAAATAAAAAACCCTAGAACACTGCTTACCGAGAGCCATGAGAGCAGCAATGGTGAACATTTCTGTAATAGCAAGAGGCAAATTTGACAAAATCGACAAAACCTTTCTTCGTAACCTCTTCAGAAACATTAAACCTCCTTCTCCTCCTCCTCCTCGAGCACTTCCTTTAACAATCCGGTCACCGGAAACCTCCCCGTCGGTCTCTTCCGCAACCGGAGGCGCCGAATCGGAAAGTGAAATGGTCTTCGTGATACTTCCATTACTGCTTCTTTTGTTCCCAATCGCTTTCCCATTTTCAGGCTTCTGAAGCTTGCAATTGGTGATCAGAGAGACAGTTCGCCTTCTGTAGAAATTCGTTTGGGGATGAAATCTCGAGATATAGAGGATTCTAGGGTTTAGTGTGACGATCATATTCGAATTTGGGGGATTTTGTTTTGTTTTGGCTCTATCCCTCCATTTCTTCAAGCTCTGAGTTTAGTTTGTGTGAGGATAAAAATGGAGCTTTGGTGGCAATTCTGTTATCTTGTGTTTTTGAAGAAGATGAGATTATATAATTCTAAACCGGTTCAAACTAGACCGGCTGAAATAACCAGTTCCCGATTTAATTATTCCGGTTTAATCTATTATGAAGTATTTTCCAACATTCACAGTAGACATGCATTCATAGCTACTTCCTTCGAGTTATTAGCCAGACAATACAATATGTAATTTAATCCCTAAACACTTATGGAGTTTGAAAATAAAATAACGTGGTCTAACACTAAACCGGGCAGAATAACCAATCATCCATCCTCTACTATAGGTTACACATTATGTTATCCAACTTGAATTCCTCATTATTTTTTTTTGGTCAACTAATTCCTCATTATTAAGAAATGCTTTTTAGAGTGAATCTTGTGAAAAAAGCAGAAAAAGAAATCAAAATTTGGCAAGCAACCGAGACAGCCGATGCAAATGTTGGAAGACAACATCGTATTGAGTAACGGCGCATAGTATATAATATTATATATACCTAAAGATCATTCGAGGAAATAAGAGATGTTTGTTGTTAGAGAGTCTAGTTATAGTGGTAATTATTGTGACTTGTTTGGTTTTTATGGTCACGGGGACATACTCGGCTATTATTGGGATCATTGTTCACTTGTGAGTTATATATTACTTAGTTGTCAAAGTTGGTGATTATGCTAATGTTTATATATATATCATAAGGCTCATCAATGCGTAAACATAAAAGTTTAGAAGAAAGGTGTTTATTCATCATTTCACAAACATAAAGCTTGGATTCATTTTTTATTTCAACAAGTACTTTGATAATCAAACTTAGAAGTTGATAGCTTCATTAATTAGCATATGACACTTGAAGCTTAGACTCTTTCGACTTAGACGAAGCAGAGGATTCGCAGATTTTTGGTAAAGCAACCTTTCCCTTGTACGCTTTGCAGACTAGTGCCACAAATTTGAAATAATCCTGTGTCACCAAAAATCCCATTTTCAAATGGGTAATAAATGAAAATACAGTGAAATGAGATTTTATTAAAAGAAATAGGTCCATACATCAACGAGTGGCTTGCCGTTGAGTGTCAGCCATGGTACAAATTTATGTGGGGGCTTCAAACTCATCGTTAGGTTTGCATACCCAAGTATCAGCTACAAAATGATCAATAACAAAAATTGTTATATATTTAAATTATAGACGATATATATGTGTATGTTGTGAATGTTTTTCCTAGATATAACAACCTTTTTAGATAGATCACTATTGTAACAATCGTTGATGGCTTTCTCACTTGTGGTGTCCTTAACACATGTAGTCCAATCTTCTGGTTGCGTTTCAACACACCTAATAAAATCAAAATGCGATTTCTGCGGTACAAAACCATCACATTTAATAACCCATTTGCCTAGCTAAATCCAACAAAGTTTATATCTATTAATAGAAACTAATGTATTGATACCGGATTAGGCAGAGCGTGGATGGCGCAAGCTTCAATGGCATTTAGTTTGCATTCCTCTTCACCATGCTTCACAAATTTCATAATTACTTTCAAATTAGAACATAGTATTTAAGAAGAAAAAAAAACGATCGAATCATTTTAAATCAATAAGAAAGGGGAGAAAATTGAAAAGAACCTGACAAGTGATAGTCCCATCCTCGGAGACATGGCTATTACCAAAAGGAACGAGCTTGAGATCGGTGATTGTGTGGAGATCGGAGTCATATATTTTGACTATTTCATTGGTCATGAATTGCCGACAAGAGGAACAAAGTGATTCGTAGTAAAGACGGAGTTGCACTTTGTCGGAATCTCCAGCCACGAGGTTAGCTGAGAACATGAACAAGAAGAGGCAAGCTAAGAAGAAGAACACAAGCTTTTTTGAACAGGTCATTTCAGAAAATATTCTTTATTACGAAGAAGTAGTTTGAGTTGTGTGATTCGTAGTAAATGTATGCCTTGTGTATCCATACATTTTATAGATGTTAAATTTTACCATTACCTTTTTACTAGTTGGTAGTAACATTTTTTACGTGGGGGCCCCTTTTTTGGATTTTGTGTCCTGGCAACTTAACTCAAGATGCATGCCAATGTTTGTAACTTGTTAAATTCTACTTTCTAGAGGGAGTAGTAACTACTGGTAGGTTTCAGCAATAAAAACGGTTAGGGAGCAACACATACTATAGAGTATAGATAATCAAAAGCACTACAGTAAATTTTTAAGAAATGATCACAAATACCCATTCTCACATACCCGTAATCGATTATATATATCCATTTTTATTAATCACATATATCCCGACTACTAGATTTTAAACTCTAAAATCCTATTAAATATTATAATATATTAAAATATGAAAATATTAATTTGGTTAAAAATTGATATATTTATAACTAAACAACAAAAAATAGGTATATATGATTAAAGTGAGTATTTGTATGGGAAGGTGGGCATTATTAATTTTTCCCTAAATTTTTTATATAAATATTGTAGTATCTTCTTCGTTAATTTTGATTTGTTTTCTTACAACTCATTTTTTTTTTTTAAGACAGAAATCAGCTTCACAATCTACTGGATCAACTGATTCACAAATCTTAAGTTCTAGTACAGGGAATATATTGTTTCATAAAAAAAAAAACCTCAAGCAGAAAAAGAAAAAAATCGTCATATATAAAATGACATAATGGTATAATAATTTATAAAAAAGTTAAAAACACACGCAATTCCATGTGATTTTGTTAAAACACACGTGATAAGAGGTGTCATATTTCCAAAAATCATACATTAATCTTGCAAATAAAAAAAGTAAAATAGCTTACTTAGTGTTATTAGTGTACTTCATCTGGTCCAAAAAGACAATTTTTTTCATATTAAGAAAAATTATTTTTCGATGATATTGCATATGTTTTTTAATTATAAAATTTCAATATAAATCTAAATCAATAGAAATTCCAATATTCAAAAAAAGAAAATTAAATCATTCTAGTTGAATTCTATAATTTTTATCATAAATAAATTAAATAAAAGTTCATAGAAAAATGTAAAAGAATACATCTTTTTATAACAATTTTTTTTCGTAGAAAATTTATTTTTTTAAAACAGGAAGGAGTTATCGTAGAAACCATACTATTTTTTTTTTTTTTTTATATCAATTTTATAATGTAGTAGAAATATTCTGAATATATAGTTTATTTGATGTTCTTTTTATTCGATAAGTGAATAGTCTATGCCTATTTTGAAATTTATAAAACCTAGAGTGAATCATAATTAATCCAAAATTGGTATACCATTAGCATAGAAACAAAAAATATATATATGATATAGTGATATTGATACTAGTAAAATACAAGTTACGGCAGCGGTAGGTTCTACGTCTACCTATCTGAGTAGGTCTTGATGCATCTTTCAATCTGAGTAGGTCTTGATGCATCTTTAAATTGATTTTGGAAACAATTTGCTCAATTGGATGTCTAATTTGAACCAAATAGAGTTCTCGCCTTACGTTAATGTTACTAAAGTAAGTTTGAATTAGCTCAACTCTCCATGTCCCTGAAAATAGTATTTCACTAAACAGAGCCATTAATTGAATAATTACAAAAAGATTTGAATTACCGTTACGAAACACGTAACTACGAAGGAGAGCAAATCATCACTCAGTTTTTTATTTCTTTTTTATTGGTCTAATATTAAATTTATTAATCAATCAGTGTATTTATTTACAAACTAAAAACTTGATGGCAATGCCTGAAACTGGACTTATTTTAGGATAAATAAAAACTGAGGTACATGAGAAAAAGGAGAGCATCATATGGGATGATTGGCCAATGGTGTAGTATGCCTGTGTTTTTTTCTCATTTTGTATAATAGTGAATTTTGGTTTGGAGGACTATGTGGATGAGGATTAGGTCATGACAAGAGAAAGAAAGTTCGAGTGGTGAGCCGTTGCAGTATGTTATTCCAAACTGTGTAAGAGAGACTGATGCATACATAATTTATCATAATTTTGTATATTAAGTTGTTAAGAGATAATTAAATGAAAATAAGGGTATGTTGTAATAAGAAGACAAAAATCACCTTGGAAATTTCACTCCAATTCTAGTCCAACTAAAAGTTTCTCTCTTCAGTTTCGATGCAACTGTTATAGTTGGGTCTCATTTGATACATTCGCACTATTAGAACTATAAAATGAAAATATATAGTAGAAAAAGTTGGATTCAACATTTAAGATGAAATGACGGGAAATGTCAGTATGTGGCATGAGATATTTCCTTCCACCTGCTCAACATTTAAGAGAATAAAAGTAAAAAAAGTAAATTCAGAACAACCAAAAAGAGTCAAAACAATAGTTAATCGTACCAAAAAAACATTATGAAATTGAACCTTCGAAGTTGGAACATCACAAACAACAAAGAATAAGAGAATAATCATGCCTGTTGCATTTCTCGAATCGAAAATCATTGATCTATGTTGTTTTGGTTGTAAATTTGTGAAAAGCTTTCATGTAACATGTTCTTTCATGCTATAAGAGCTCATACGTAACATGATATTGTTTCATGTTCCAGTTATGTAATGGTCTTTTTAGAAGATATAGTACGTCCAACAGTTGAGCTAGCTTGTGGGAGATGGGTCAAAGATGGCCATGGAAAATGAAGATTCGTAAGAGATGCGGAGACACAAAAGGATCCGCAGCTTGGGAACAAATCTGAAATCTAGTTTGCTTAATAAGACCAGATAATTCGTCTGTACTGTACATTGTTTGTTATACATAGGAAACAATTACTCAGCCCAAGACCAAAGAGGAACCTACCAAATAATTCTTCAGAGCATCGACTGATGAACCAACAACATCTTCGCGCCATTGTAAACCCACTCTGCATCATCTGTAAAGTCAAAATGAATCCAAAAGCATAAACCAGGGGACACGATACAACCAAATATACACATTAGCTGACAGATTCTTAAACCATAGAGTCACATAATTAGTTCATTACCAGATATACGAGCCAACTTGAACTCAGGAGGCACATTGTCATCTGACTCAACTGCAGCTTTAGCAGAGGCAATGCCAACTGCTAAACTCTGGATTATATCTAAACCATCGCTCAGCGATGCGACTGTACCGCCTACTAAACAATCGCCTGCACCAGTGAGCTTCTTGACATTGGCTGGGAGGGTTGGAAAATGCATCGCGATGAGACTCGAGCTGTTACTCAAACCTAATTCAGAAAACCGGTTTGGTGAACATACTGATTGTACCCTTTTGAAGATTTCTTTGCTTTGGGGAATCTTTCTGTGTATGTTTAGAGCCTTCTTCGGGTTTCCCTTGGAGCATAGGAGAGCTCCATTGGAGCCGAGGGTTACGATAACTACTTTAATACCATTTTCAAGGAGAACCAAAATGGCTGGCTTTAGCGCACGGTATACATCTTCAGGTGAAAGTTTACTTTCTTCTGCTTTAAGCAGCCGGAACAAACTCTTGGCACACAGAGCATTTGCCATTGCTATTAACTCATCTTGGTTTGGGGACACTATACTTACCTAGTAGGAAACAACAGCTAAATCCGTTGGCTTGCAAACAAAATTAGAGAAAGAAAATAAATTAGCTTTCGTGAATATGGAAACATAGCACTCACATACTTGGCAATTGAGGCGATTCTCTGCGACTTTACGACTGACACGGGCTCAAACCATACAGGAACATTGAGCTCTGCAGCCACTGATCATGAAGAAAACCATTAAGAGGACAGACATAACATCAGCAATAATTCGATCAAACTCAGAAAATACAGGCATTACATTTGCAAGATGCTTCCAATGCGATAGTGCTAAGATTTGCATCTATCATAACAACCGGAGCAGAGCTTATGTTGTACTTAAACCGCTGGATCCACTCAGGCGTCAGAAACTTTTCCTGCCCGGATAAACATATGTTACTACTTGCTCTTCTAAGATCAAACATAAAGGCTGAGAGCAATTAGAGGAGTATTCTATAGCGGCGATACAATCTGTATTAAAAAAAAAAAAGAAATACGTACAACTGACTCAACACCAGCAACACCAGCTGCAACTTCACCATTAATATCATACACGAGCGATACAATAGGAGTCGTAATGTCTTCACGTCTCAAAATTCCTGACCAATTTAACCAAAGTGTAAGAATAAATTATAAAGGTTCACTCAATTGTTAAAGATGCATCAGTGTCATAGAGCGGCCGTAAGCAAAATCTAACCTTCCGTGGAGAGGTTCCAATCTTTCAATAATACACTGGCTGCGAATGGAACAGAACAGATAAGCTTACAAGAAACGTCCAAGAAAAGAAAAGATGGAATCAAATATATGGAAACAGACCTGGACCATCAAGCCCCAAAGTAGCAATCATAAAAGGTCTAATACCAAGCTTTAAGATACATTCAGCTACATTTCTTCCTACACCACCAGGAGTAAACAATACCTAATAACAAAAAGAAAGAAAGAGCTTTTTTAAGGAGGTTCAAGAGTAAACGACAAATTCAGAAATCTGAACAAAAACCCAAATCAGAAACCTGGCCAGGGACGGTGGATCCTGAGATTGGTGGGGTTGAAGGTTTGGCATGAACATCCAAAATTAGAGCACCGATTATCACAGGCTCCGTTATTTCGTCTCTCTCTGACTTTTTTCTCATCTTTCTTTCTTCCATCTTCACTTCTAACTCAAAGCCTCCTCGACAGTACAGTACTGTCTTTTGTTTTTTGTTTTTGTTTTTCTTGTTTTTTTTTTTTTTGTCTTAGAAAAATAAAATAAAAAAATATATATATAGAGATATATATATATATATACAGAAAATATATATAATATTTTCCTTCTTTCCCCTTTTAGGTTATATATTTATTTTTAAATTTTTGTACTTTTTATTACAATTACTGGCTAATGATTATAATTATGTATATTAAATTATTAATCTCTTTAGTTAGACTATGCTCTTATATTCATTCTGATTTTTATTTTTATATTTCTTGACCATAATTTTTTGTGTCGACATTCTGAATTCAAAAATTAGCAATGAAACATATATCAATAACAATATGATAATAACATATATAAATATATTTAATTTCCTACAAATTTTACGATTCAAAATTTTCATGAAAAGTTTATCAATCTACTGCTAAACAAAAATTGAAACAATTGTGTTGTGACTTCTAATATCATTACTAAAAAAATAGCAAAAAATGCAACTCAGAATATACTATTTCAATTATATCTTGCTTTAGGTGGACTGATGTAATTTTCCGAATGAATTCCTGGAAAGTCCCTTTTACAGTATCTAATTGTCCATTTTTTTAGGATTTGCAATGCTCTGCTTTTCATTTAGTTGATTCTCTTTTGTGGTTTATGTCTTTTGAACCTTTTCAATCTTTTGTTGAATATATCCAGACGAAAAATAGTATTTACCAACTAAATCAAATACCATGACTTGAACGGGTCCAATAAACTATGCTTCCTAAGAGGCGATGATCATGACTTGAGACAGGGTAAACTCCTCCACTGATAGGCGCATGACTTTGCTAAAACTACTTTCAATAATAGATTACCATGGTTTGGTTTGGCACGGTCGTCGCTCATTTCACATTGGTAAAGGCAACCACTTTGTTATTCTGAGAATGGATCACAAGTACGGATTATGATCCCAACATACCTCAAGAAATTTCTATTCGGGGTCTTTTTCGCAAATTATTTCATGGTATATAATAATTTTTAACAAATCCTCAAGAGGTATAGTGACATCTTTCTTTACACTACTCGGATATATTACTATGATATATTGGATTCTATTGAACGAAGTCTGAATCATTTTCTAATTATTATCATAACATTCCTTTTAGTTTTGACATTAGTAAATTAGTGGTCTACAAAATTATTTCATCCTTTAGGCGAGGTTACTTTCTATAAATTTGTTGAGAGAGACTATTCATATTATATATTTCCCTTTCTCTCTCTCTTTTTTGTTTTTTTTACCCTTTTATGGTGTTTACAATTTTGTTCTCTTTAGTCTTGTATATTCTTTTTTTTCCTTTACTCTTGGTTACCCATTTTTTTCTTTTTTTCTTTTGACAACTAGTCTTGTTTTCCCTACTTATACTTTCCTTGTGAATACTCTATAGAAAAAATAACAAAATGCTTTGCTAATTTGAAAGGATAACGAGTAAAAAGCTCAAATTTCAAAATACAGGAAACTCAAAATAAAACAGTATAAAGTCTTTTCGTTGCACTCCCAATTTACGCGTTATTTCTGAATTTAATGTGTGGTTATTTTAAAAAAAAAATATTATCGTTGGATATATTTATATATGTGTGTCCACATAATATCTTACAACATTTTTCAAGGTTTACTTGAGCTAAACTTTCTATACAAAAGTTGGAAAATTCTCTCATATATATACAGCCAATAATTGGCTTTCTAAAACCTCAACTTTATTACAATAATATTAATAATTAACTCAACTAATTACGTAATTCCCCCTTTAGTTCTGATTATAGTAATTGTGCCCCTCCCTTGTGTTTGGATCCTAGTAAAAGCCACCATGGCTTTGCCGGAGGGGCCTGGTCCACGAATCGAGCGGCAAGGTTGAGAGGCCAAGTATCCTACGGGATGTCGAACTGGGCGTGATGGTGGCATTAGAATTCTCTTATTTATGTCATTTAAGGTTACATCTTCATCTTGGCCACCTGGTTTCACCAATCCAAATGGGTAGACCGGTCTG
This sequence comes from Odontarrhena argentea, assembly GCA_900406245.1. Lineage (NCBI taxonomy): Eukaryota > Viridiplantae > Streptophyta > Magnoliopsida > Brassicales > Brassicaceae > Odontarrhena > Odontarrhena argentea. The sequence goes on from OVAF01000707.1 coordinate 21,135, forward strand.
GTGATTAGTCTTCTATTCTTATTACCAGGATTAGACGAAGATGGTTCAGTCGGGACATAGATATTTTCGAAAGAAACACAAGTGTTAGGAGACTCGTAAATGGTCGATATAGGATCCTCAGAGCTACTTACTCCACTCTTATTACGTTCTTCTGTACATATATTTAGGTAAGGGTGATTAGCCTAATTGGTGGCTAAAAAGACTTTTAAAAATGTTGGTTATATTTTTTTAATAAATATTGTCTAATATCTTTCAAATTATTATTATGTTTATATATATATATATATATATATATATATATATATATATATATATATATANTAAAAAAGTAGGCCTCACCCGTGTTAGGATGTTGAGTGACAAACTGACTATGCAGGCCCCAATTATTCTGCATTTTCAACGATCATTAATTATGTTTCTATTCTAACTAATCATTCAGGCATTCTATCAACTAACCTGTTCAAGAGATTTGGAAGGATCCCCGAACAAGAGTCTTCTCCTTTTGCTTCTCTCACCGGACTCAATAAGTGCGTCTTCTAGGTAACCTGTCGAGATCTCGGAGTGATCCATCTCCGGTGATCCGAAAATCTGTTCCCACGATCCATTCATGAATCCACCTTGCATCTGCAAATAACAAAGTTTTATTCTTTCAGAAATCTTAATTTACTTAAGTACGTGCATGCACGTCGATACAAAGTTATATTTGTAAGATTGATATATATATATATATATATATATATATATATATATATATATATATATATATANTATATGTACCAAGATTGAAGTCTGCAGGCTTGAGGAGTGATCCAATTAAGGTTTAATGATGAAGATCCCAAGGAGGGAGAGAGTAGAGGAGCTCACTCATTCTTTTCTTTTTTTATGCTGCTGATTGTTTTGTATAACAAAAAACTTATATGGCTGCCTATTTATCTTGGAGTTGTGTGTCTCAGGTGAAAGTAAATTAAAGTAAAAAAAGCAGTGGAGAATTCTAGAAGAGGAAGAAGATATTGTACGTTCACGATACAAGTCAAACAAATTAAATTAAGCAAAAGGACACTGGTTGGATATGATTTATATGAATGTAAATATATACATTATGAAATTAATTAGCAATTCATCAAATGATAGAATAGTAGATCTAATCAGCTGTTTTGCAAGTTTTTATCAATTCTATAATTTTTTCTAAAATGGATTTCCAATTCTTCCGTAATTGTTTAGCTTTGAGTAACAAAGAAAAAAAAAACGTAATTTTGCCATGGGCCATATTAATCATGTTATTTAAAATCTTAAATTTATAAACAAAAGTGTATGGCCATGGTTAAGATTTTGAAATAATATTAGAGGTGTAGGTAGGTTCATGTTGAATATAGTGGAAAAGAGTTTTTGAATTTTAGTTAGATGGGGGACCTAGCAAGGCCTAAAGGTTATGATTTCACATCATCCTGTTATACGTTCTTTTCTTACTATCCAGCTTTGAACAAATTTAGTTTATAATCTTTTATAGCTTGACTCAGTCAATTAAACCTGTCGATCGGCACTTTGAACCTTGTATATAATGGGCATTAACTATTACGTGAATAAGTGATGAATATTTTGTCATGTGTTTTGTTAATTTAGATTATGACAACTGACAAGAGTCAATATTTACAACAAAATTTTTAAAATGAGAATTATATACTAAATAAGGATTATGAAATTTCGTATTAGTATAACATACTCCTTCCGTTCCATAAAGATGAATTTTCTACGAAAAAATTATATTCCAAAAAGATGAATTTTCTATGTTTTCAATGTATAATTGTCAATTTCAAGACGTAATAATTAGGTTTCAAGCATAATTATTGGTTTAGATTTATTGGAAAATGTGAAATACCGAAAAACTGTATAGTATTAATTATTTTATTAATCTGTGTGAAATCCCTCCAAAATTTATCTTTATGGAACGGAGGGTATGTAATTAGATTCTTATTAGCACGAGTTTTCAGTTTTCAAAATCTAATTTATTATTGTTATATATATACATATAATTTATTATTTTATATGTAATGAATAAGATACGTTATACATAAATTTTTGATATATTTTTGTGGATCGTCATTTATGAATTTAATCATCGATGTCAAAATTATGCCGATTATAAATTTTAAAATCTAATATGTATATATATATATATATATTTATGTTTTAAGTTATTTACACGCATTAAGTCATCTAGTTATAATTAAGGAATATCCATCTAAGTGGAAAACTTGGTCCCAACTTTATTTGATAGCTTGCTCACTAATCTATAGAGATTTGGCCTCTAATTTTATTTAGCTTGGCTCCCAAGTGTTGTGGCCTGATAAAATTGACCAAAACACATATACAGATCATATACCTCTTTTATATATTACTTACTAAATAAAAAATATTACACTATTGACTATTATTAGTGTTTTAGGTAAGAGATAATTGCCGATTTAAGAAAAGGAAAGTTGGTAAGTTGATCAAATAAAATACGATATATAAGATTATACCTCGACTCGCTCTTTCAAAACTCGGAGTAATTGTTCGTCGGACCGACCGAAGATGTTAACGGAGAAAGATCTTCAGCCGAAGAAAAGTAAAAAGAATAAGGTTTGCTTCTCCCTCACATGTCTGAATAGCTTTTCCCGTCAAAACCTTGAATAACAAGTTTCATTCACCAACTGTCTCTCTATAGGATACAAAAAGGGAACTGAGGGATCAAAAGTTTTTGGAGAAAAAGCTTAAGGTAATGTCATACATCACTGTGCACTTGGCTTCCTTTACAAGTTATCTATCATCATATCATATGCTTGTTGTTATAGGCAAAACAAGAACAAGCTTCTAAAAACAGCACTGACAAATCTAAGAAACGGTATGATTCAGAAGAGAATCCCGAGGATTTTGCCGATCCTGAAACTCCCCTCGGTGAAAAGAAAAGGCTTTCTTCAAAGATGGCTAAACAATTCAACCCTGCCCTAGTCGAAAAATCGTAAGCCTGAAGAGCTTCTTTTTTGTCCTGATTCTACATAATTTCTGTAACCAACCAACACTTTTTTTTTTCTTTTTGATAAGATGGTATGAATGGTGGGAGAATTCTGGATTTTTTAAGGCGGATGCCAAGAGTTCCAAACCAGCTTTTGTTATTGTAAGGAAGGACCATATATACCAGAATTTTTTTCATACAGAGTTCGTTCTTCGGTTAGTTTGTTAATTTTTCATTCTGTATTTCTTGCAGATTCTGCCTCCTCCGAATGTTACTGGAATCTTGCATACCGGGCACGCACTAACCTCAGCCATAGAGGTTCCTTTCGCGTTATTTTTTGGTCATGATATTACTCTGTTGCTTCTCCTGACTTATACAAGTTGTTGATTATGCAGGACACACTTATTCGTTGGAAGAGAATGTCTGGTTCCAATGCGTTGTGGGTTCCCGCGGTGGACCATGCTGGTATAGCTACACAGGTCTGCAATTAGTATAATTTTCCGTTGCATAATTGTAAAATATAAATAATATGTTAAACGAGTCTTAGCTAATTAAAGAAATACTCTGCTTGGATACATTGTAGGTTAAGGTTGAAGAGAATCTCAAATATGAAAGAGGATTAAGTAGACATGACCTTGGCCGTGAAGAATTCATAAAAGAAGTGAGTTATTATCATATGCTCTCGCGAATAATTTCTCCGTCTAGCATTCTCTTTATCGAGTCCATTGTGCTTGTTTTATGATTATGGATAGGTATGGAAGTGGAAGAACCAGTCTGGTGGAACAATCATGTCACAACAACGACGTTTAGGAGCTTCCCTTGATTGGTCTCGTGAGGTAAAATGTTACTTTTTAATATGTGTTTATGTGTATCTTTGCTTAATTTCTTTGAGCTATCTATACATAATCCTTATGCATCTGTGAATTTGTAGTGTTTTACCATGGACGAGCAAAGATCAAAAGCAGTTACCGAGGCCTTTGTACGGTTGTACAAGGAAGGGCTTATCTACAGGTATGTATGTTTTAAATTTGGATAGTATACTATAAATTGACTTGTTGAGAGCAAGACACTAACCTGAAAACAATAATATTTGCTTTGCAGAGCTAATAGGATGGTGAACTGGAATTGTAGCCTAAGATCAGCCATATCTAAATCTGAGGTAAGTCATATATCCGGTAGCTCGATGTTTACTGAATTACATGCTTCTTAAATGGTGCATACGCTGCATCTGTAGGTTACTTCTATTGACATCACAGAAAGAACATTGCTAGAAGTACCTGGCTATGAGAAGCCAGTAGAATTTGGTGTTATTACTTCATTTGCTTACCCACTTGAGGACGGCTCCGGAGAGATTGTTGTTGCAACTACTAGGGTGGAGACAATGCTCGGTGATACCGCCATTGCTATTCATCCTGATGATGAAAGGTACAAGCATCTTCATGGAAATTTTGCCCTCCATCCATTCAATGGACGGAAGTTACCCATTATCTGCGATGGAGAACTCGTTGATCCAAATTTTGGTACAGGTTGTGTTAAGGTATAAGCTCTGCTTTTTCTTTTTTTTTTTTTTGTTGTTTTGGTTGTATCAAGCTTACCTTGTCTTCTCTTGTAGATTACTCCCGCTCATGACCGCGATGATTTTGAAGCTGGAAAACGCCACAATCTGGAATTTTTTAACATATTAACTGATGATGGGAAGATCAGTACAGAGGGTGGGGCTGAATTTGCAGGGATGCCGCGCTATATGGCTCGTGAAGCTGTTGTTGAAGCTTTGAAGAAGAAGGTAATAAGTTTGGTATACTTTGTGCAACTTATCTTACTAAATTTCAATGAAATGTTAGTTTGTTAAACTGTGTAACTGTCTTTTTTTAATCTAGGGGTTATACAGAGGTGCCAAAAACAACGCAATGACGTTTGAACGATGTTCGAGAACTAATGATGTTATCGAGCCTATGATAAAGCCTCAGTGGTACCTCAATTGTGACGCAATGGGAAAGAAGGCTCTTGATGTTGCTACCGGTGATGAGAATAGGAAACTTGAGTTTGTACAAAAACAGTACACAGCAGAATGGATAAGGCATGAACACGTTTTGTCTTTAATTTTATCACTAAAGTAATCATCTACTCATCGATTAACATTCACTCTGGATCTTATTATATTACAGATGGCTAGAGAACATGCAAGACTGGTGCATCTCGAGACAGCTTTGGTGGGGACATAGAATCCCAGCATGGTATGCTACACTAGAAGAAGATCGATATAAGGATGTAGGCTATTACAATGACCACTGGGTCGTTGCTAAAAACGAGGAAGAAGCTCGAGAAGAGGCTGATCGTAAATTTCCCGGGACGAAATTGGAGCTCTCTCAAGATCCTGATGTGCTTGACACATGGTTCTCTTCTGGGATATCTCCTTTATCTAATTTGGGATGGCCAGAGGAAACTGATGACTTGAAAACATTCTATCCAACGTGTGTTCTTGAAACCGGACATGACATTCTCTTCTTTTGGGTTGTTCGAATGGTTATGCTATGTATGAAACTTAGTGGTGATGTTCCTTTCAGAAAGGTGAGTAAATGTTCCTCTACAAAACTTGTTCTAGATATCTAGTGTGTGCTAATTAATAGATCTTGTCTCTGTCATAGGTTTATTTGCATCCTATGATACGTGATGCACATGGACGCAAGGTCTCAAAATCTGTTGGAAATGGCATTGATCCGCTTGAAGTTATTGAAGGCGTAACTCTTGAGGATCTTTATAGGAGGTTAGACGCCAGTAACCTGGCGCCGAAGAAGCTTCTGGCTGCCAAAGAAGGACATGCCAAGGATTTTCCAAATGGTATCCCTGAATGTGGTACCGATGCTCTTCGATTTGCTCTTGTATCTTACACAGCTCAGGTACTAACATCACACAGGCTCTCTATGCTTTCCTTCAACTGTATTAAAATCTTAGACTTTTTTTTCATGTTTCTTTTTCCAGTCTGATAGAATAAACATGGACATCCTCCGTGTTTATGGTTACCGTCAATGGTGTAATAAGCTCTGGAACGCGGTTAGATTTGGGATGATGAAGCTTGGCGATGATTATAGTCCTCTGCTAACTCTAACCCCTGAAACAATGCCATTCATCTGCAAATGGATTCTTTCCTTGCTGAACAAGGCAATATCTAAGACGGTTGATTCCTTAAATGCTTATGAGTTCTCAGACGCAGCCAACACGGTTTATGCTTGGTGGCAATACCAATTATGTGATGTATACATTGAAGCCATCAAGCCTTATTTTAGCAAACCAGAATTTGCTTTAGAGAAGACTCATGCACAACATGTTTTATGGGTTTGTTTAGAGACTGGCTTGAGATTGCTGCATCCGTTTATGCCTTTTGTCACCGAAGAGCTTTGGCAACGATTGCCTTGGCCTAAAGACTGTGAACGGAAAGAGTCTATCATGATTTGTGACTACCCATCTCGCATAGAGGTCTCTGTTTCTATATATATATACCTTTCTTGATCTTTTAGCCTTTTCTCGGCTTCTAAAACTTTTTTTTCTTATTATGACAGAACTGGAGTAACGAAAAGGTGGAAACCGAGATGGATATGATTCTGGCAACTGTGAAATTTCTTAGATCAAAGAGAGCAGAGCTGATACAGAACCAGAGAAAGAAAAGGTCAGTGACTAAATTTGAAGAACCTAAATCATTCTCTTCATCTTTCTTTGTATAACCATTTGTGTTTTACTTTGCAGGCTACTTGCGTTTGCGCTGTGTGCAAATGAGTTAACATTAGAGATTGTACAATCCCATGAGTTAGAGATCAGAACCCTTGCAAATCTCTCATCCTTAGAGGTGACTGGTGATCTTAATATTAAGTTTGTGTTTTTTTTTATGTTTCTCTCTTGTCTTTTGGGTTTTTCTCAATACTTTTTGGAACCTTGCACAAATAGGTTGTGTTAGAAGGAGTAGAAATAGCAGCTCTAGCTGGACATGCGTTTGAAACAGTGAATGAAAACCTCAAGGTTTATATCAAAGTTGATGATGAAGAAGCCACGAAGGCAGAAGCTGAAGGTGAAAAAATTCATAAAGAAGATTGACTGAATAGAAAAGTAAGTAGAGAGATTCATGAGTAAAGTAATTTGAGATTTTGTGTTCTTATAAGTTGTATAACCAAAGTACTTGGCAACATAATTGTCCTGTGTTCTTTTCCAGATAATGATATTCTCTTTTTTTTTTTTTTTTTAATCAGAGAAAAGAAGAAGTTAGATTATGAGGGCGAGTGGCTATGAAGAGAGACAATACGATGAAGCTCGCTAAACTTCTTCAAGAATTCAATTTTTAACAAGAATCTTGTTTCAGAGATCCTACAAAAGTGAAACACAAAGCTCCTTTCAGACAATGGGGAAAAATAGTGTGATAGCATAGGATTTTACTTGTATGATTATTTTAGTGGTCATGATATAAATTTAGACATATTGTTGTTTTGGATCCTTTTAATAACATCTTTGGGTTTCTTGGGTGTCTCATCACCTGGTTAGAGGTAAAGTTTTACGGCATAGTGATTTTGGAAGCGAATGAAGTTGGATTTAGAAGAAATTGGTAAAGTTGAGGCCTTTGGTTCGTCCATGAATATGCTCACAAGTTTGCTTTGGCCAGCCAACTGATACAAATCTCTTAAAGTCATATAGTGAATCACCATGTACTAAACTTCTAAAATAACTCAAGTTTACCATCATTTGAGTTGGGAAATTACGGGATTATTGAGAATGTGTTCATTAGTAAAGGGGGAGTGAGAGGAACTCCATCGTCACAATCCTTGCTCTCTTCAAGTCCAATTCTGTTTATCTATTAAATCGGTTTATTCAAACTATGCGTAACATCTACCTTCCTACGCGTAAAAATGGTTTATTCAAACTAACACAGTAGCATCATCATGCAAGAGAAACTTTTGTAATAGAAGCTGCTATCCGGGGGTGGTTGTGTACGTCCATTGGTTATCTTAATCCAACATTATCATACCAAAATGGTTTATAGTGTATGTCGTGTTATTGTGCATCATTCAACATTTTTGTATACATGTAGCTATGGAATAGACGATCAGATGAACTTTAAAGACATAGGCATGATTATATGTAACAGAAATTACTTAGAAAGTTGTAATCTTAGTTGGAAAGAATCAATCGTCTAAACACAAACTCTACAAGAGGGATATAGTTAGACATTTAACCGTACGTTCTAAATTTTCTTACCATATACCATCAAACCTAATTATAAATCTCTCACTCATTAACCTAATGATCGAAGTGTACATAAACTAAACCTTCGAACAAAAGCATATGTGTTTTATGAATTATGGATCATATATAGATACATACGTGATCTTTGTTAAATAGATTTCTATATACATGAACTTAGATCTCTTAATTATATTGGTCTAGTTAAAGCATATGTGTTTGTTTCTTAGATTTTTAAAAAATATATTTGATGTCTTCATCTCTCCGTTTTGATTTCACAACTATCCTTTTTAAAAAGATAATCATTGTAAATCAAACTTTTCTTCGTATGCATGGTTTTTAGATTATCTTTAACCTACTTCGTTGCAAGAACCACTGTCAACAAAATCACCCAACATCACAACTAGCTTCCACCATTATCAATGAGTTAATCATAATTTAATTATGACATCTATAGATTTGAGTTTCATGTTGATAGGGATCTAGTTTTACCCAAATAAACTACTGCAAGTGCACAGTAAAGCAATTGTAGTATATAGGGTTATCGTTCCACAGAGACAGAGTAGTTGCACGACAAATATCAGATTCGAATAAAGCTAAGCAAATAAAGTAAATAATCTAATGAAATCAAATAAACAAAAGCAGGTGAGGTTGTAAACTATTAAAACGAGAGTCAGGTTTCAGGCAATTCTCAGGTGAATCCAGATTAACGACATGCAGGTTATCAGGGAAAACAATTCTAGAACATGAATCCAATTCTATAGCTAACCAACTTTCGTTGCGAAAACTATCTATGCTAAACTTCCTAGAATCAAAATTCCTTTGCAATTCTAATCCGATTAACAAGCATTAAAGCACATGTTCAATTGTTCACAAATTTCCTAAGCCAAATTCCTTTGCACCTAGTCAATTTGCTCATCTAAGACAGTTCAGGCAATTACTAACACTCCCGTGTATAATAACTAACCTAGGTTCTAATTCCAGTTGATCAGGCCAAAACTAGCATTAAGAACAGTCTAGATGAAGAACTGATAAAATCCCTAACAATCCTAACAAGTCAATTAATCGTTCATCTACCCTTGAAAAACCCTAAACCTAACAAATGAACTACTCAGACATGGTTATGCAATCACAAATCATAGCTGAATGAAATTGCATAAACAAAATAGAGAAAGATACAAAGAGGGTTCTGATGTGAATCTTCTCCCTAAAGCTCTTGCTCACAAAATCAATGTCTAAGTAAAGAATAGCCTAAACAATGGCTAGAAAACACTATTTATAGGGTAAAACACGTCTTGGGTAAAAAAGGTAAACTTGAGAAACTTTTGGGCCAATCGTCGTGAAAAGGGAAATCTTCAAAATCCTCTTGTGTCGATCGACGCATCACTTGTGTCGATCGACACATCAGCGGGATCGATCGATCTGAGCTTTGCAGGTCGATCGTAGAAAACTCGATTAATTGGATCGATCGGTCCAATGATGGATCGATCGTTCTGACCCTTGATGGCACCTTCCAAGTGAAAATCTTGATTCCTTTGCAGTTCTTCAACTCCTTTTAGCTCCAACAGCTTCCACTAGTCACAAAAAACTCCCAAACATGCTAAAACCTGATAAGACTGACTTTGACACTAAAAACACGAATAAGACTCGATAAAACGAATTATATTGTGGTTGAAAACCTATAAAAACCACGATATATCACATGTACCTTAAAATTTGTCTTTTTAGTCTTTTGAAATTTTAATGATGCATTAAACATTTTAAAGAATCAATAAGAAAATTTACCCAAGATGAAGTACAACAATTGATGATAAAGTGGCCTCTCTTTTTTAATAAAACAGAAATACAATTTATGAAAAAGCAAATACAAATATTTTTTTGGTCTGAGCAAAAGGAAATACAAATGTGTTCAACATATGTAGTAGAAAGAAAAAACAATAATAATTAATAAAAAGAACAAGAGAGGCACTTAAGCATGTGAGTTAGAGGAAGCATATCTTAGATTTTGCGAGCGTATTTGCGAACCCAAGCATGTTTGCCCTCGATAATGAACTTATCTCTACCTTTTCCAGTACTCACCATCTCTTGAACAACCGATGCATAACGCATCCTCAATATCATCATTCCAAACGAAGGCTCCTCCCCTTCTTCGAAATGTGGAATCTGTATCGCTTCAATCACTTCCCCGAATCTCTTCGTAAAGTACCTCTCAACTTCCTCTTCCGAAATCGGATACTTTCTCGAGAATATCAGAAAAAGAGCCATATCATCGGGAACCACCTGCACGGCCACTTGCTCCTCCTCTTCCACCTCTGTCTTGTGTGTTTCATCTTCAACATGAAGTGGAAGGGGAACACTACTTGATCCGCTAGTGAATTCTTTTTCAATAGCCGACTTGAGTTCCTCCAACTCTTCGATGACCTTGTTTATCTCCGAGGCCAACATTTTCTCCATGTTACACGTTTCTGTCTTCAAAGGCTCGAATGCATATGAAAATGAGGGGTTGAGACTGAGATTATAAAGGGAGAAGAAACTAGTGAAGGGGTACGAATCTTTTTTTTTTTTTTTTGTTCTTTATATGTCATTGTATACATTTCCTTTGATGCATTTATCATTCTCAAATTAGTTTCATTTGACAGTCTGTAATAATTTTTTGAACAAGAGAGAGCCTCCATATCATTCCCTCATACGTCATCCATGACTATCTATTTAGTCTTAGTTTCCTTAGTTGTCTTAAAAAAAAATTGTTATCTTGTGAGATTTAAGTTTTATAAAATAAAATATATGAAATACATAGATAATTAGAAAGTACAGGTTTCAATTTATGTTTTTTTTCCGCCAACCATAATATTCTTTTTATCACAATTTATTTATGTTTCTTCCCTTTCCATTTTTTTTTTAAGTTTCATATTTTGGTATAGAAATTATATACATATATGTATATACATATATATATATATATATATATATCTAAATATATCTTTAAATACATTTTTTTAAAAAATGGTTCCCACTTCGTAATTTTTTTTACCAACCATGACATTAAATATTTGTGTCATTTCTGTTATACTCTTTTAATGTTTTCAAAATTTTGAAAATTTTGTTAAAAATCTTTTTTTTTTTTAGTGAGATTTACTTCTTTTTTTGTATGTATATTTTATATATGTAGTGAAATAGGCAGATTTGTTTCTTTTTGTCTCTCTCTTTTTCCAACCATGACATTTTTATTTGTTCACATTTCCTTTAAAACCTTTTCCCTCACATTCATTTCCAAATTTGAAAATGTTATAAAGAACACTGTTTTTTCTATTGAGATTTTTGGGTTTACAACTAGTTTTTAAATGGCACCAATGAATCTAATAATTTATATTAAAAAGCACAAGTCAATCAACTATTTATAAATTGAAAATATAACAAAAATTAGTTGGTGCAACAAAAACCTCATGGAAAAATGAACGTGTCTTACAAAAAAGAACTCTTGTAGAATTAACTCATTTACAGGGAGTAATCAGTAGTCATAACATACAAATATAAGATATATAATGATCTGTTAAACATACAAATAACCGGTTAACAATTTATTTTTAGTAACCATTATTGGTTTTAATATATGAGAAGCTAACAGATGTTGAAATTTTATTAAATATAGTAGCCGCCCTAACAAATCTATAACAGGTTATGAATTTTTTTATTTTATAGAAAAATATCCTTGTATGATATATATTAGGGTTTAGATATCATAGAATAGGGTTTAAGTTCAATGTTAAAATTTACTAAATCCAGTGTTAGCCATCTTACCGTCTATTAACCATAAAAAATTATGTTAAATATAATATAGATGATCAGGTGAATATATATAGAGAAATACCCTTAAATACCACTAAATCAAGTTCTTTGTACAAAAATACCATCACATTTCAAAAGTTCCAT
>OVAF01000708.1:0-33266 GCA_900406245.1 Odontarrhena argentea
ATACCAAAAGTTCAAGTATTAATTTGGGTACAAAAATTAGTTCAGGTAGGAATATGGAGAGCTAAAATGTTGAGGTATTTTTTGTAAAATTTAAATTAAGTTGAGGGATTTTTAAGATCACAAAAAAAAAAAAAAACATTCGCGGACAGCGGACAGCCCATGATTCCGCAACATTTTGCGGGTGCGGACATGAACCCGCACATTTTTGTCCGCTGTCCGCATGGGCTGTCCAAATTATGTCCGCAAATTTTTTTTGTCCGCACGGACAAGCCCATGCGGACGCGGACGGCCCAGATTGACAGTGCTACCCGCCCTCATTAGATTAGAACCATATTCTATTAAACAGTCAAAAGAAAATCTTGGTACTGTTTTTGTTGCGTGTAGCAGAAGATGTTTATATAAAGAAAGTCTTGAATTGTTCACCATTCCTAAAGTAACACAAACATGTAACATTTAATTTTCTTTGCTATATAGTGTATAGTACAATGTTCTAGATAAATTTGGTTCACACGTATTGTTGTGTGTTCTTAAGAAACTTGGTATAGTGGTACTTTTTTTTTTTTTTTTTTTTTTTTAAACCGGGGNTTTTTTTTGATAAACCGTGGAAGTTCCGAACTTTTGGTTCATAATCTCCCCAGGTGCCCGGAGCCAGCCGTTGATGATACCACATTTAAGGCGTAAATCACTCCTCTCAAGTGGACTCGAACTAGTGACCTTGAGTATTTCTCAAGTACCACTAGACCAAGAGCCACTTGAGATGTATTCATAGTCATTAATTCTAGTCTTTTCAGGAAGAGTGGTGGTATTATCATCGGTTGGTTTTAGGTACCGGAGAAGATTATGAACCAAATGTTCGAAATTTCCACGGTTTTATATATATAAAAAAATTATTGTGTTTATATTTGGAGTTGTTAGAATTGTTAATCCCAACTTCTCTCCAAAAACAAGTCCAGAAGCATAATTTTAAGAGAAATTGAGGGTTTTTATAATTTTTCTACGTACCCAAGAAAATGTTTAGCTACAGTATGTTGTGTATAAAACGATGCATTTAAATGTCTTCTATTTTTGACCAATAAAAAAATGTCTTCTATTTTTTTATTTTTATATTTTTCCCAGTTTCTTAAAAGTCATTCTTTTATAGATTTAAAACAAAGGATTAACTATTTTCATAGATTATTTAGTTTTGAATCTTCTCACAAATATAAAACTAATTTCATGACACAATTAAATAATGTATATATATTTTATTCCTTTTATATCTAGGTTCAAATTTTTTAAGACTGACATAATTTAATAATTAAAGTAATGATGTAGACTTGTTAATAATTATATATCATTGTATTCTATATACGACTTATAGAAATAGATGTCACATCTATTTTTCATATCATAAAGAAAAGCCATTTTTTCTATTAATACATATATAATTGGTTAGCCCCTTGATTTAAGGACGAATTTGTAAGATAATCAACGTGAATTTCAAAATAAAGATTATAACCATGATAAATCAAAATAAAGAGATTAATTAATTTAATTGGTGCACTAAAAACTTTATCCTTGACAAATCTATTAGCAAAAGAAAGGAATATATAATGATCAAGTTTTTTTGTTACGTACTGTTTGTTATATTCTGCACATGAGTTTTTTTTTTTTTTTTTTTCAACCAAACATTCATAATAATAAAATTCCGTCTAATTTGGTTTTCTAAGTCGGCGAATATTGTTTCATAAGAAAATTCACATAAGTGAATACGAACCGAGTGTGCCAAACAATCGGCCTTTAAATTTTAAACATGAACTTGTGCTTTTATTATGCATAAACGAGGACATATACTATTTTGTTTAGTACCTTATAATTTTTACATAATTAAATTTTGAATTCCAAACATTAAATTCTACATCCAAAAAAATAAATAGATAAATTTATGCAATCGTGTCACTAATAGTAAAGTAAACTATACATTGGTGGTACACATAGATAAATTTATGCAATCGTGCGTGCACGTATGTGTATAAATGTAAAGGTTGTTTGTATGGAGGCCACCAAATGTATGATATCGATAACTCATATTTTGCTTCAACATTTAGCGAAAGGCATGAGGAGCTAAGAGATTGGTCCCAATGCGATCTCCCATTTTAAGACAACTTTCTTTTATCTTTACCTTTTTTTCCATCTACTTTTATTTTCACTTTTACCTCCCACTTAACTTAAGGTTCTTTTTTTTGTTTTTTTATTTTTTAACCACACATTAATTTCGACTGAGCCAGAACTAGCTAACCCAATAACTAAGTCCTGCATAATGCAGAGTGCAGAGAATAAGATGTGATCCCGAATGCACGGGGTTATTACATGCATTCTATGGACTTACCATTTGCCTCCTTGTGCAATTAATTTAAGGTTTATGCCTATTCATTTTCACAATGTCATGTATACTTAATTATGGTTTATGCCTATTCATTTTCACAATGTCATGTATATATATATATATATATATATATATGCCACTTGTTTTTAAATGTCATTTTCTCATCGTTCACTATTTTCAATTATAATGTAGAAGTCGCTTTAAAGTTGTCACAACAAGAAATTTCAACTATACCACGGGAACTGCAGAAGCCATAAATTGGTGATTAAAAATTAATATCAAAGAGATTTTCCTTGATTAACTGAACATTAAGGACATCTTTCTCGTCTTTAAAAAAAGGACATATATATTTGCTTTTCATCCGTAGCTTTCACCAGTCAAATTGAAAAAAATGTTAGGGAAATTAATTATATATGAAGGGCCCCGTAGAGCTCCACTACACTCCAACCAAACCAAACCAAAACAAATTCATGACAATTATTTTTCAATGATGGCATGTGATGTGAAACAGAAAATAAAATGTTCATGAAAATTATATAATGAGAAAAAAGTTTAATTTGTAGGATATATTTCTTTAGATTATGGAGTCTTGGCTTTATTCTTGACAATGATGCTTCATAAAAAATATTTCTTTAAATAATTCTTTTTGAATTTTAAGTTTAGATAGATACTAATGTTGGGTTTGAAGTAACATGAAATTTCTAACCCTCCTATGTATGAATCATTGATATATATAAACTCCATGACCAAACCAAAAATATGTATATATATAAAGTCCATGCTTGTTGCTTGATAAGATTTAGAGATATAGGCAACATTTTTTCTTTGCAGAAACACAAATTATAGGATCATGCACAAATGGATGAATGAGCAAATGAAAAGATGGAAAACTTTATTTTCCACTTTAATGCGTTTTCTTTTTTAAAAGCTTGACATGTTTGGTCAGTCTTGCAAGAAGCTTTTCATCTAAAACCTGAAACGTAGAAACACATACGTGTAAATATGTGTGTATATGCATATATGTATTAAAGTGCAACTGTATTATTGTGGTGACTAGCTTAATGAGTGGAAAAATTTGTTGTTGCACTTGCATGACTATTAGAGTTAATTTAGACATGCCACACAAAAATCAACTAGTCATTTAAATACATATGTTTTGAGAGATAGGTTTTTACCATTTCAAAAGAATAGATGAATTACACCTAAAAAGTAGTTATTCAACAGCAACATATCTTCATAAAATTTCATAACCAATTTATAGCTAATTAATAGCCACAACTGGCAATAACTATTGTAAACATATTTAATTTAGCGAGCTATGAATCTCGCCCAATTTTCACCAATTATTTTGTGAACTGATATTTATTTGTTACTATGAGAGGATTCGATCCCAGATGTGATGGTGCATGTTCTTAGTGGACTTATCCCTTGTCACTAGACTACGTTAACTTTACATTGCATTGATTATTGTTGTCCATGATACAATTTTAATAACTAAGTAGACCAAAAATTTTGAAGGAGAAGTAAGTCTAGAGTCTTTTTGCCGCTCCTATTCTCAGAAAAAGTACTATAAACTTCTTCTGACCCTATTTTTTAGCCGGCTCAGAGAATGCGATACATAAAATCATTGGTTAGATTCTATTTTTGGATAGTATACTAAAAACAAAATAGTTGGGTTTTTATTATGAGATTAGGAATATTATTTTACCATCAGACATGGACTGGATTTTTTTGTTAAATACGCATTTTTCGTAATTTTTGTATTAATATCATATAATATTATGATCATTGCTTTTTTTTTTTTTAATCATCTGCAATTTATTCATATCAGAGTATTTCAAAAACAGAGAAAGAGGGCTGAAACAACACCAAAGATAAAACAAAAGAAAGGAGAAGAAATACAACTTCACACTCCTAACAATAAGGAGATCTAGAAGTTGGACTCTGCTTCTCGAAGAATCCGATCATGAAGCCAGGCGGGGCCGCCCATTGCCAAGTAGGACTGAAAGCGCCCATCCCGTGTTACACTGTGTGCGATATCTCGGGCAATCGAGTTCGCTTTAGGATCCGAGAGTTCAAAGACTACATTGGAAAAGCCTGCACACAGAGCTTGAATGCTCGACAATAAGAAGCGATACTTCGGCCATACTGACGGCTTTGATATAGCATCCAAAGCTGCTGTGCAATCAGAAGCTATAGTCACATCGTGGAAATGCAGGTCCCTTAGACATTGTAATGTCCATCCAATACACCGGAGCTCGGCTGTGATGCGGTTATATGCTCTTGTGAAAGCATCCCGGGAATGAAACACAACCACGCCATCACTATTCCTCACGATCCATNGTCACATCGTGGAAATGCAGGTCCCTTAGACATTGTAATGTCCATCCAATACACCGGAGCTCGGCTGTGATGCGGTTATATGCTCCTGTGAAAGCATCCCGGGAATGAAACACAACCACGCCATCACTATTCCTCACGATCCATGCGCCACCAAAGTGGTAATGTTCAGAGTACCAACTTACTGACAAGTTACATTTGAAACCTCCTGGAGACGGAGCTGTCCACCGGGCATTCACTCTAGAAACAGAATCCATCTTTGGCGTAATTGCAGACACATCGTTCTGATTGCCATGGAACCATAAGTGAGATCTTTCTGAGGCTTCCTCTATCACGGGTGCGAAATCACGGCTACTCTGTGAATAGAGAATCGCATTCCTCTGTTTCCAAATGGACCATAAAAGCCAAGGAATTAGCCTCCTCTGTGTGTCAGTAATGGTGCAATCATTTAATAGGTTGAATGCAAAGTTCAGATTCTCTGTCAAAACAGAACCAAAACCATCATCGGGAATAGGCAAGAGTGAATTTGTCCAAATGGATTGGGCGTTGGCACATTCAAAGAGCACATGGTTGATGATCTCAGGGCCAGCTTGACAGATTTTGCACTGAGTATCGACCAATAAACCTCTGGTGGCCAAGCGAGAGCTCACTGCCAAAGCCCCGGATAGGCTACGCCAAAAAAACAGTTTAATTTTAGGCTCAGTGCGAATTCCCCATACCCTTTTCTTCAGAGCTGTTACAACCTGCTCCTCCACCGTGGATTCTAATTGAAACGGCCGAACCGTAGAAATAAGCCAATGACCACTTTTCACCGAGTACGACCCATTCCGGATATGTGCCCAAATAAGTTTGTCAGGGCATGGACATGGTCGAAGCCTGCGAATGCGCGCAATATCAGGTGGGAGAAAGAGTTCCTCAAGCTTGGTCACATCCCATTCATAACCTGGTGTGATCAGGTCAACAACCCGGAGGTTGAGATTCATTATGGTTTCCTTGTTGTATGGTCTTCGTGGATGAGAATCAAATATCCACTTATCAGTCCACACTCTGGTGCTCAAACCATCCCCAATGGAACTAATAAAACCTTTAGTGAGTAATTCTCTCCCGTGTAGTATACTTGACCAGGCATATGAAGGTCTATAACCCTTACCGTAGGAGAGAAAATTCTTGTTGGCGAAGTATCGCCCCTTGTACAGTAAAGCCAGGAGCGAGTTAGGTTCATTGAGTATTTTCCAAGCCTGTTTCGCAAGTAGAGATTGGTTGAATTCCCCCAGATCACGAAAGCCTAATCCTCTTGCTGCTTTGGATTTACACATATTCTTCCATGAGACCCATGGGATTTTCTTCTTTTCCTCACTTCTGTTCCACCAAAAACTTGTCATGGCACTTGTGATCGTTTGACATTGAGTTTTAGTGAGTTTGAAACATGACATTGCGTAAACCGGCAGAGCCATATCCACTGTTTTAAGGAGAATTTCTTTTCCTCCCAAAGAAAGAGTATTCGCATACCAACCATTCAATCTCTTCTTTAACCGCTCAGTGATGAAGGCTAATAACTGTCTTTTCGAACCACTAAAACACTCCGGGAGACCCAAGTAAGACCCGGTACCACCTTCTGTTTCAATCCCGAGTATCTCCGCTATCAATCTGCGCATGATCGGGTCAATGTCAGCACCAAAAGAGATCGCATACTTCTGGAAATTTATCAGTTGTCCCGACGCATCACCATAGAGCTTTTTAAACACCGCAAGAATTCAGAACACTCAATCAAATTCGCCCGACAAAGAAATAGGCTATCATCAGCAAATAGCAAATGCTGAATAGATGGAAAACCGGTGGCCAGTTTCATTCCCGATAACCGCCCATGACGTTATGCTTGATGCATAACATGTACCAGAGCCTCGGCACATAATATGAACAAAAAAGGGGAGAGAGGATCTCCTTGACGCAGCCCGCGCTCTGGCTTAATGTGTCCATGAGACTGACCATTTAATAGAACTGAATACGTAACGGATCTGACGCAAAACATGACCCAAGCAATCCATTTAGCATCAAAACCTAACCGGATAAACAGCTCCTCCAAGAAATCCCACTCCACTCGATCATATGCCTTGGACATGTCGGTTTTGATAGCTATGAAGTCCTTCTTACATGTAGGATTCGTACGCAACCCATGAATCATCTCATGGGCAATGAGAATATTATCAGAGATCAAACGACCCGCCACAAAGGCTCCTTGCGTCTGAGAAACCAATTGAGGAAGAACCTTTTTGAGCCGATTGCAAAGAATCTTTGAGACCACCTTGTAAGTAACCGAGCAAAGACTAATAGGGCGTAAGTCTCGCATCTCAACTGGGTTTGGTTTTTTCGGCAACAAACAAATTTGTGTGAAATTCCAATCCAGTGGGAAGCTTCCTGTTGCGAAAAATTGTTTAATCTCTTTAGTGACTTGACCACCAATAATCCCCCAGAAGTCTTGAAAGAAAGTGGCTGTCATTCCATCGGCACCAGGCGCACTATCTGACTTAATACCCTTAACAGCTTGTCGAATTTCACCATCCAGGACAGGTTTAGTGAGCATCCGATTCATGCGTTGATCAACACGAGGTTGAAGACCATCCAGGAGTTCAGTGACTGATGATGGATTAGAGGTCTTAAAGAGCTCACGAAAGTACTTAACAGCTATCTCTCCTTTAGCATCATCCGTGAAATTATCCTGCCCATTATCATCTTTGAGGACTGCAATGTTGTTTCGGAGTCGACGAGTTTGAACCTTGCTGTGAAAGAAACGCGTATTTTGATCTCCCTCTTGGAGCCAAGTCTCCTTACTCCTAAGTCTCCAATATGTCTCTTCCTCTTTATATACCTCGGCTAGTTCCTCCTTCAACCGCAGCATCAATCCCCTATCAGGGTTCACCTTTTCCGTTTCATTCTCAAGCCTGTATCTTAAAATTTCAATCCGAGATTTCGAATTAGATTGACTAGTACGCTTCCATTTGGACAACTCCTGCCTGCAAGCAGCCAATCTATTCGATACAGAATCCTGATCTGAACGTGCGGGACGTTTCCAGCCTTTTTTAATAACCTCCTTAATCCCTTGCTTCGAAGACCATCGTTTATCAAAACAGAATCTTCCTCTGTGGCTAGTATTATCAGCCACCAAACGAGTCAATAAAGGCTTATGATCTGACTCTAGCAAGCGTTCTAGATACTCATTACTCGATCGAGGAAAGAGCCTCAACCATTCAGAATTGCCAAAAGAGCGATCCAATTGACACTGTGTCCAAACACCACCACGCTCAGCTGCCCAGGAGTATTGATTACCTACTGCAGGTAATTCTTTTATTCTGCAATTTCTGACAAAACTGCGGAACGGATAGAACGTATGTTCCTCTCGCAGCGGACCCCCAAGCTTCTCTGAGTTATTTAGTAACTCATTGAAATCGCCTATCAAAAACCAAGCTTCATTACGTGTAGAAGCAATATGAGTCAGCTGCTCCCACACGAAACGCCTTTTGTGTGTAACAGGATCCCCGTATACAAAAGTAGCAAAGTATACCAATGACCCAACCTCCACCTTCACGTCAATCCATCTATTATTCGAGGACAGCACTGATACCTGGTAAGCATCCCTCCAAAATAATGCTAACCCTCCACTATGACCCTCAGGCTCAACCAAATGAGAATTGTTGAAACCCAAAGATCGTTGCACACCCAACACATAGTCACTAGAGTTTTTAGTCTCTAGGAGAAACACAAAATCCGGGAAATGTTGACGACACATTTCCTCAAGGCGTCGAACTGTCGAGTTGTTTCTCAATCCTCGACAGTTCCAACTGAGTGTCGTCATATGGAGGGGTTGGGTGGCTTTTGGACAGCCACCAAACCCGCAGATTGTTTAGCCACTTTCGAAGATGAAGATTCACCCTCTGGAGCATTTCGTTTATTGACTGCATCAAGATCCGACTCCATAGACTGATGCAGGGGCTGCTCACTTGAAACAAATAGTTTCTTTGAGTTTCTTGCTCTTCTCTTCCAAGATGTGCCTTTCTTGTTGGAAGATTTCGAATTAAGACTGGAAGAAGATAAGGATGCATCCGAAGAGCCAATGTGGAATCCCTGTATTGGCATTGTTGGTAAGGAATCTCCAACACCCTCCTGTTGTGTTTGTTGATTATTGGCACATGTCTGACCCGAGAAGTTCTGAGCAATTTGAACATTGAGTGACAGCTTTTCTTGTGGTTGAGGATTCATCGCATCATCCATTTGAGAGTTTCGGCCCACAACAGGGAGGCCTGAATGATTCTGGCCCGAGAAGTCAAAGACGAGGCCTTTGTCCTTATTCAGGTTTGGAGTCATAGTTGGTGGAGGCTCCAGAAGTAAATTGAACCCTTGAGCCACTGGGTCCTGAGACAATTGATCAAGAGTAATCTTCATTTTGCGTTCTCGGAGCAGACGTTCAGAGGGATCCGCTGTACACAAGTACAACTGCATTTTCTCAAAAACCTCCGGAGCAACCACATTCGGTAGAGGGGCAAAACCAGGAGGAGCTGTTGGAGCCAACATTGGCATGATTTGTGCCGCTAGATCAGTATGATGTTGTCGCGGGAAGACACCTGTAGAAAGGCCTGCAGTAGCAAGAGGAGAACGGTCCTTGTTCTTAGTGGCTTTAAGAACAGGGCATTTTGATTTCTCATGTGTTAGCATACCACAATGAAAACACTTCTTCTTAATTCTTTCGTACTCAATCTCAAGCATAACCCAGGAGCCATTCGGAAGATTCAGCTTTGTATTTGTGTTTATTTATGAATTCTTATAAAATAATCTATAGTAATACAATAAATTCTTATAAGATATTTTTTTGATATTTATGGAACATCAGAAAAGATGCAACGCTACAATTGTCATGCGCTTTTATAAAATACTTCTCCATGTTTGGAACGAGAAGCATCATATGCCGACCTATTGACCCTGTCCTAAGGACCAACTGAAACATTCCAGAGTTTTAGAGGGTGTTTCAAAGCGATGATGTTGAAGGTGGATGATGTAAGCAATGGAACAGTTATGTCTGCGCCGAAGAAATCCATGTGGTACGAGTAAGAGTTCTGAAAAGACTTTGCTTTGAACACCCCATCCTCAATCCATCATGCATTGCACTAGGCTACAGATTTCATCACCAATGAAACATAAATGATCGAATATCATGTCTTAGAATCACAGTGGCCCTTTAACGGTGAACCGAAACACGTCTCAAGCGATGAACCCCCAACTATCGAAGATAAGTAACAACGTCACCAAGTACATATATCACAAAGGACTTTGTTTCTGAGGTGTCCACAACTATCATGTGGGATATGCCAGAAGAAAAGCTCAATGTACATGGACGAGAAACGTGAGCTCTTACCACGAGAAAGCTTTTGAGAAGTACCATCAATCCTATGGGGAACCCATGGGAACTGTAGAAGTTTAGGGGTGAAATTTGTGTCAAGAATAATTTCCTGGGAGTGTGGAAACAACATCAACATCAAGAATTTCATCGAGCAAGGAAAAAAAAAGATCAACCCGAGTAGACAATTTAGAACGATGACCTGGCAAAGTGTGGAAGATGTGATGTTGAAGGTATTCAGCTAGGGTCACGTGGAAAAATAAAAATTACAGATCACAAAAAATCGCAAGAAAGAAGACAAATTGGCATGCGACTCTGTGATCCAAGTGCGCATAGACAATGAGCTCCCGAAATGCATGGTAAAAATTTTGGGCAAAACTTGAAGAACCGATCAAAGGAGAAATGATTTCTTTTTTAAAGAAGAATGTGAATAACTTTGTTTGGGCGGCTGAGGACATGCCAGTCATTAGCATCAACGTAAAAGAGCCATCGATTAATCGTGGATCAAACGTTTAAACCAATAAAGCAGAAGAAAAAGAAGTTGGGACCGAAAGGGTGAAAATTGTGACAAACTAAGTGGAAGTATTACTACGTGTGAGATCAATAACAGAGGTTAAGTATCCAGATTGGCTCGTGAATCTAGTGGTAGTCAAGAAGAAGAATGGAAGTGGCGCGTCTGTTGATTTCACTGATTTTAGTAAGGCGTGTCTTAAGGATAGTTTCATGGTCCCTCATATCGATCGCATGGTGGTCGCAACAAGAGAAAGAAGCTTATATTCTTCATGGACTTGTTCTCGTGGTATAATTAAATCTTGATGAATCCGAACGACAAAGTGAAGATTTCTTTCATCACTGACCGGAGAATTTATTGCTACAAGATGATGCCATTCCGCTTAAAAAACATTAAGGCGACATATCATTATTTGGTCAACAAGATGTTTGAAGAACAACTCAGGAAACCATGGAGGTGTACATCAACGATATGCTTGTAAAGTTATTGAAAGAAGAAGACCACGTGATTCATTTGGAAGAATCCTTCGAACGATTGAATCAGCATGATATGATGTTTAACCTAACAAAGTGTAGGTTTATGGTACCATCAGGGGAGTTTCTTAGCTATTTGGTAATTCATCGCAACATTAAAAGAATCTGAAACCGATCAACGCGCTCTGACAGATGGTCTCTCCAAAAACGGAGATTGAAGTTCTCACCTGATGTGTATTTTACTTTGTGAATACACTCAATTAACCTAAAACACTTAACTCGCAACACACAAGTTGTCTTAGTTAAGGATGGGTTTGATCCATAAGGAATATGGAGTTTATACAATAATACCTTAAAGGTTTAGTTACGCTAGAGCAAGCATGGGTTTGGATAGTTATGAGAAAGCTACAGTGATCAACTTAAATAGCAATGCAACTACTAAGACAAAACAAGACAATGAACTACTGGTAATGACTAATTAAATATATCAAAATGTGGAAGACATTGAACTTTGGACCTAGTAATGAGATTTGTGGAATTAAGATCACCAATCACCAATCCACTTTCTAAATCAACTAATTTCACTAACTTTCATTTGTAAATTAATTAATCAAAAAGTCTTAATGATCAAGCCCATTAAGTTCACTAATTACTCTAACATCAACTTTCGTTGGTGAGGGATAATAAGTTAAGTAAAATCTAGTTTGGGGATTTTTATAAGCACTTTTTGTGCACTGAAAAGCCTATGGTCATAATTTGAGTGTAGTAACCAAATCCGTGCACTAATCTAAGATAAATTTAAGGAATCATAATCAAAGCCTAATTAAACCTATCACTAATTGACAACCTTACCCCCTTAATATCACTACATGTGCACTAAAAAGCCTGTGATCATAATTTGAGTGTAGTAACCAAATCCATGCACTAAGTCCAAGATAAATTTAAGGAATCATAATCAAAGCCTAAACATATCCCTAATTAACAACCTTATCCTCATAATCTCACTACAAGATATATGGGTATTGATAGCACATTACGATAGCTCGATTTTTGTAAGTGCTATAAAAAATGTTTTGGTGGACCAAACTCATGATAGCATTGTAAAAAAGCTAAATTTATCAATGAGTAAGACGAAACTAAAAATAACTTTACGAGCCTAAAATTGGAAGAAGCAGGCAACACTTAGCAATATTTCTTTCGGCTTTTTCCCTTACGAGATAAAAGAGAATAAATTGATCTTGGTAGAACCATGAATAATTAAAACTAATCAAGAAAATTGGGATTGAAGAGTATATATGCGAACAACTTTCGAGTGGTAGAAAGCAAGCTCCTGATCTCTCTTAAAGCCCATTTGTAAATGCTTGTTTAAGATCATTAACCACTTCACTCATTAAGCTTGAGCACGAGGCTCATGCAGCGATAAATCGAGGGAGGAAGTGATGAAGCAAACGCAAGCATCACGAGTTAAAAGATCCAAAATATGCTAGGGTTTCCGTGACCGGTGAAATGTTAGTTGAGCTCCTGCGAAAGAATAGAGGCCGGTGAGGAGGTTGGATCCGTGGTTGGTCTTGTGAGTACCAATCTCTAGTTTGAAGCGTAAGAAGTCTTAGGCATGGTAGAGGGATTTGTCACCGGCGGCATGGTAGTAATTACCGGGCTGCAAAGTTTTACTCTGGTAGTCCGGTGAATGTTTACATGCCTAACATCAGGTGCTCGACTGAATTCGTGTCAATAGTGGGTGGGGTTATTGTATTTTCAATATTCAGCATCCTCTGAGCCAATATCATTAATTTATCTCATTGATTGGGTGATTGTTTCCTATGATGCTATAAGTGTCTCGTGAGAAGACACGAGTTTCTGGATTTTTTCATTGAGCTTATTGAACCTCACTGCTTTTTATTTGTTAATCACCTCATGGTGTTAAGCAAACTCAAGAAGAGAGTCAAATTGGTAAATTCACTTATGTTTCCTTGCCTTGCTACGCTCGAGTTAGATTTAAACTTTAACTCCCTCTCTCTAGCGCCAATTTGTGTGTGTTGGAATTTCATTGTCAACGATTTATATTAGTGAGGATTGTTTTTGAGGCATTTAATCCGTTATGTGTAAGTTTTAAGAAAAAATTCTCAAACCAAGGATGGAAAAAATTATAAAATAGGAAGATTTAAAAATTTATATCTTAAATAATGATTATGGAAAAAATTGCATATAAATGTTCTAACAGAATATATCATATTTCTAAATTTTCATATTACACTACGACTATCTTTTGACTATCTTTTCCATGTTTTAAAGTTTCAAAACTTTCAACAAAAAAGAAGAAGATTATAATGATATACTGAGGAAAGAAAATAGTTAAAGAAAAAAAAAAATGGTTGCATATAAGAAATGAGTGTCATATTTTTAAAATAATTCTATTATATTGTTATATTCCAGTTTAACCATTTTTGCCAATTTTCAAATCAAACAACGCATATTCCTATTTATGTTATAACTTAAGCAAATAGCGTATATATTTGTATTGTGACTGCGTTATTTGGCTAATAAATTAGTGTTGGTAAAAATATTATAAATTTACGTAGAAATAATATATGATTTGTTATATTATATGCAACGAATAATTTATGCTGGTCATAATTTAGAATCTAATTACATATGTCATAATTATATGCGTATCAATTTTCATAATCTAAATTATTCCCATGAACACATTTATATGAATAAGAAATGATTCGTTATTTTATATGGAATGATTGAAATTTCTTCTTTACATAAGTTTTTAAATATTTGTACTGAGTCATAATTTAAAATTCAACTATTCTTGTTAAAATTATACGAGTTGTCAATTTTGAAATCTAATACATTTATACATATAAAATTTTGTATGTTTTTAATTATCCACCAACATATTAATGCGAGTCCTAGCTAACCTAGTGTAAAATAAGCGAAAAACATATCGTAGTGTAATCCAATAATATATAAATATATGACCTATTTTCTATTTTTTTGTATGTACATTTTTATTTCACTTTTTTTTTTCCTAATTTTTATTTAAGATTTAAGTTGCTCTTTATTTAATAACTAGATATGGACCCGTGCGTTGCACAGGTGTTTTCTTTCATTTTTGCATTAAGTTTGAATAATTTTTTCATGAATATATTTTAAATTACCTTTTTACATTACAGTTTTCCTTTTTTACATAACAATTTTCCTTGTTGCATTAAGATATGTGAAAATCTTCCTTTTTGGATTAAGATTGAGATTTTTTTATAATTATCTAATATTTTTTAAATTACCTTTTTTACGCTAAAATACTTTTTGTTAATTTTCATAAAACTGTAAAATTGGAAATAATGACACATTGCATCATCTCGTAAGTTACATGACACGTGGCATGATCTCGTGAATTATACTAATTATGCCACGTGTTGATCCCACATTAAACGCGTTCAGCTTTATTTAATAAGATTTTTGTAAACATTGATACTTGTCAAAATCTAAATTAACAAACACATATGACATAATCTTGTGAGTTATAATTATGTCACGTGTCGAACTCAGATTGAGCGCATTTAATTTTATATAATAATATTATTTTTATCTGAACTAACGGTATTAACTGAAAATAACCAAGAAAATAGTGTAAAATTTATTTGACCTATCCATATATACCAGACCCGCAATCAAAATATCTTTGGATTAATATATGTTCCTGGCATATGTATTTTTTTTTTTTTTTTTGATCAAAGTTCCTGGCATATATATTTCATGTAATTCATTCGGTTTTTAGTTCAATTTCAGTTTGGGTATCCAAAATTCAAAAACTGTTCGGATGATTTGACATTCTCAATTCGGATCGATTTAAATAATTTGAGATTGGTTTTGAATATTTTGCCAAACACTATTACCAATCCTTAAAGCAAAGAGAGTAGAGATGAGTTTGTATAGAACTGACTCTAAGGCCGCTTTGCGATGCTGAACATAGCTAAAGAGAGACCCACGATCCACAAATGTTACGGTTACGGTTATAATATTGTTGGCTACACAGAATCAAAAACATATTTTAACAAATTTTGTTTTCGTTTATAACTCTCAGTTGTTTAGGATATGAATATCACACATATGAAAGAAATATACAAAAACAGTACACACTATGCCTCTATAATTTTGCTACCTCATGCTGAGTTCGACGATGCCTCGTTAGAATCACGACCTTCCTCACTGTCATCATTATCATCTGTAGCCGCGCCTTCATCTGCTGTGTTAACCATCGACCGTAGATGGAAACCAGAACTGAGATATATCAGATGCTGACGAACATCTGCGAGCTCAAACTTGTGGTCTGGAGTGTGTTGCTGGTTGAATCTCCCTGGAACCTTTGAAGGTGTCTCATAGCAGTCTTTGCAAAGGTCATAACCAATTTCCTCCTTGCAGTCTTTGCATCTGTATCGATCCCCTATGATTGGATACACCTGCAAAATTCACATTGATGTCGCATTACAATTTAGATCCGTGATGTATTTTTGGTTTTACTACTAACAGAAAGTTTAGTTCCTGCACTTACTCCACAAGAATCACAGCCAGCTCCGATGTGAACGTTGAATCCAGGGTTTGCCCACCAGGGAAGCTCTTTGTTGTTGTCTGATAAGGATGGGCCTTCTCTTTGCAATTCTAGACATCAGAATATAATGATAACAAACCATGAGTCCCTTTGTCCAGTTGAGTCATAGATTCCTCACATATTCTTTGTAACAAAAGAAACTAAGCTTTGAGAGTACAAACAAGGACATGACACATCAATAACTACAAAGTTGTTCACAGGATATATTCATGAAAGATATGGATGTAGGACTTAATACCTTTGCTATTATGGGCAAATGTTTTCTGAATCCCACTTCTCCTTGAAATGTACTCTTCAGGGAAATTTTCCTCCAAAAGCTGCTCGAGAACCAAACAAACTTTCGGAAATCCTCTTGGATCACAAACATGACACTCTTGACATTTGATCTTTTTGCCTTCTTCAGCCATATCTACTACACATTCTTCGCAATACACTGGAAAAGGATTAGGCAGGCAATTAGCACATACAAATTCTTAAAAAAAAAATTCTCAAGCAGCCGAAACTTGAAACTGTAAAGATGATACCATGTCCGCAATTGAGTACAACGGGTCGTACGAGCAGTTTTGTACATGCTGTACAGAGCAAGTCATCTTTTGACAGTTGCTTACTGAATTTGTCATTCTCATGAACATTAAGAGTTTTCGCATCTGTGAGTTCTTCACTGGGGATACACGGATTGTCACCTTTACTTGATGAACTAGATAGTAACTTTGTTGCACTTGAGCACTCTTCCACCTTCTGCTCATCTGAATACAGAAAATTGCAAGCACAAATCAGATTCTTAGAAAGAAAAAGCCTACAACTCAGCCAAAAAAAAGATGTCATTTGTGGTACACTTTACCAGAGACATAATCTGGAGATTCATCCTTAGCACTAGGTTCATCCAATACAACATCAATCTGAGGAGAGAAACAATCTTGTTGTTGTTCTTCCTCTGAAACACGACATTAACAAACACAGTTACACCCAGAAAGTAAAATACAGGAAAACGCAAGAAAAGAACTCACTTAGAACTTGTTCTTCTCTCTTCTTATGCGCGACTGGATATATCTTCTTAAGCAGGAAATGAAGCTTTTGGCAGACAGAAGGAAAGTGAACATAAGGGTCTCTACAAATGGGACAATTGGACTCCCGCACGCCATTCATGGACTTATGGACGCACCAGAAACATGATAGATGACCACATGCTGCAGTGCAATAATCCCAAAAAGGAATATCAAAGAAAGAAATGATTGACATGGTCTTGTGGCCTAAGAAGACTTACATAGCACAATTGGTTTGTAAAGAAGCTCCCTGTACAAGAATCCAACACAACCCATGTCAGAAAAATTATGATATATATTCATTGAGCCATGTGATTTAGATAGGAGGAATTCTGCAATCTCAATCTGGGAATCCACAATTGTATCATGAGATTTTCTAATTCCCAATTCAATATAAACCTCATCACAATCTTACAAGACACGAACACAAAAAAGAACTCGGGTGTAATAGAAAGGCTTACAGGCAGACGCAGCAAAGAAACTTGTCGGAGATTTCTTCCTCTAGGTCGTCTTGTATCACCGTCATATTATTCTCCATCGGAGACAGTAATTTTTTTCCGAGAGATCTGAGATATGAATGGTCGATGCGATGCTTTTGCTTAGCGGGCAAGACCCAGAATCCACCGCCGTACCCACTTTTGCCTTCCTTCTATTATTCATACATAATTAATAGTATAAGCAAAAATAACCCTCTTTTTATCGATTAAAAAAAAAAGAGTCAATGATAAATCTTTAGTGGATATATCCTTACCAAAAAAAAAATCTTTAGTGGATATATCCCAACTTCGACTTCGTATTTTATGTTTTGAAACCGGACGGGACATTCAGTATTATTACTAGATGGGATGATTCAAAATTATGCTTTAAATTTTTTGAACCGGATTTTGAAATTGAACCGGTTCTTTTGACCGGTTTCAAAAGTTCAATTGAAATCCAGTTTTATTACAAATCAGAACCGGTTTTAACACGTGATTCCCGGTTCAACCGGTCGGTCCGATCCGGTTTTCAAACATTGATTTTATCTAGCTATGTGTTCGAATAACGATTTGTCATTTTAGCTGAGAAGGTTTTAGATATCCATGAGATTACATTGTTTCACTTATTATTCTCTTAAAATTATTCTTTCCTAGTTAAACCTTTTACGTTGTAAATTCTCCATATTGTATCCAAAATTTTTGTAGCATTGATTACGCAAATTTAAATGTTTAGCCTTTTCACTGTATAGTAATATATTTACAAAGAGTTTTCGTTGGTGATAAAATGTCATTTTTCAATAGCGAGCATCCTTAACTTTCCAAATAACAAACAAATGAATTTAGAAAGAAGTGCCATGCCTTATCGAATAAGTCCAACTGAGATCTCAAGGTCCGAAGTCTTGATTCTCCATCAAAAAACTTAGGGTGCAACTGGTTGCCTCTCTAGAGGAATAAAAATCAGAGTAATAGGTGATTACGATGAATTACTCTAGATATTCACCAGTTACTATCAAAAAAGATTTTCTTTAAAATTTGTGGGACCCATATAAAAAGAGAAGATTACGCTGAATTTTTGCAGATTATGCTGAATTTTGTTCCTTCCCATATTTGACGAGGAATCAGCAGAACTCTAACAGTTTTTTTTTCCTCTAAGGCTATTATTCTATTCCTTTTGTTCCTCTCAATTTGTATTACTCTCGTTCTAGTCATTCCTATAAAATACAACCAGTTGCAGCCTTAACATGACCCTCTTGAATAAATTTTATCAATAAGTTCAACTCCTTTAAGAACCCCTTCGATGAGTTACTAGGAGTAGCCTTTTGATCACCTTGACTATTAAAAACAATATCTGAACGGTCGAGTATCATAAAGGCAGAAAAAAAAAAAACTCTAACAGGATACCTCGACATTTTCCCAGATGTCTCGACCACATTCCAAGCAGAAGAAACCTTCTTTCCTTTTCTGCTCCTCAAAGCACTTTGGGTAATTCTCCTTGGGGTGGCAACTCTTCTAAGAAGATGATCAGTGTCATCCAATATGGAGGGTTTAGAAATTGTAGTAGCATTCTTAGAAGCTTGTAAATGAACTTCAAGGCAATCAAGCAAAGATTTAATAGTTCTAAGAGTAGTTATGCTCACTCATTTTCAAACCATCATAATCTTTAGCCAAGTCCAAGTTTGTCTGTTTCAGCCTTACAAAGCATCTCCAACACTTAGCAAACAACCCAAGAACCAAAACTGTTAACCTTAAATTTTAAGAAGCTATTAAAGAAAAGAGAATTGCTTACCTTGACAGTTTTTTAGAGAGGATTACAACATCGCCTTGCATCAAGAGTAATTGAATCACTTTGTCTCCTTCTCTGGTGAAGAAACTCCGACCTGTGTTTCTTTGCCTAAATGATATACCGATCAATATCGTAAGATCAAGAAACAGAACAAGACATAGAATAACAAATAATAAAGCTTTTTGTATATATTCTTTGTACGTTGTCTTCGAGTTTGTCCCTCATTTTACTTCTCTCCATCTCATGCTGATTAGAAACAGAGTTGGCAACATGGCGTAGCTGCTGGACACGAGCACGTGCTTTCTTCTTCTCAGTAGCAACCCAAGCCGTTTCTTCTCCGCAGGTACACACTTCTGGTCGATAGAAGCACAATTTCGCTGCTTATACTTACTGTCTCTAGCCATCCTCCTCATCATAGACTAAGACGCTCTCTCTTTAGCCGACGCTCTTTCCTGATGCGACACCTTGAGATTCCTCATCTTGTTGGCTTCAACTTTCTTCACCCGGAACTTCACTCGAGTCCCAAGCTTCACACGTTCCCTCTCAGACCCAACCTCAACGCTTGTCTTCGTTGCTTGTCATAACTCATCTAACTTGTTAAACGCATATGTGCCTTGGTAAGAATCTCCAACCTTCAAAAGCGTAAAGCCAATCAATCAATCTACAGAAACAGAGACCAAAGGTCCCAAACTTAAATTTACCTTTTCTGTTCAGCAGCGAGAAGTCTTGTCTCGATTCTTTGGCCAAGTTCTTCATCAGACGATGGTGATGGTCTTCTAGATTTCTCTCGAGCCTTACTCGAAACATTATCATAAAATTGCCACAACCCAATTTACACAATCGTTTCAGATTTTATAAAATTATAATAAAGGGAATCAATGACTTGGTCCTTATTAATCGAGTAAAGAAAAATAACATGTCTACGAAGATGGGCGTGAAGAAGCTTGTCTTCAGTATCTTGAATAGAAGAGAGTGTCTTCTTATTACAATCAGACAAAAGCCTCTCATGAATCCTCCATGGAACTCTCTTCATTGTTCGAGTAATCTCCAGCGATATTTGGAGAGCGATCGCTTATCTATTTCCACCGCTTCTCTGATCAACCAGTCAGTGAAACGATCTCAATCAGATTCAAACAAAGAAATATAATGGAGGACGAAGACGCCTACTTGCGCCAACTTTCAAAATCACAAATTTTGGCACAAGTTAGCATCTACGTAGTAATACAGAGATTCATGAGAATTCATGTTGTTTGGTAAACGAATAAAAATAATGGAGGACAAAAAGTGAACTCACGATTTCGCCTCTATCTTTGTTTCTTCCAAGTTGCAGTTCATTGGATGGACACAGTCAACGAATTTAGAGAACAACTGAAAAACGCTTCGAAACTCCAATAATCGAAGAGTTCATAAATCATTTTTAGGAAATTCAATTGTGAACGATGATGATGTATAATTCAGAGTGTGTTGATGTGTTCAATTGCAGTATTTTGAGTGGAAAAATTGGTGATGTCATCTATGCTTATTTGTCAAAGGCTGGTGAGACCTACTAACTTTAATTATATTGACTAGGTTTTTGACCCGCGCTACGCGCGGATATGTGTTTATCAACTTTGTTAATATATATTTGACTTTTCATATGTTCGCGGATTTGTATCTAGTGATTTAATATATATTTTGCGTTGGTAATTTTTAGAATATGTATTTGATTACATTCTAATAATGATAATCAAAAATGTTTGGATTGTTATATATTTGTTTTAATTTTTAGTACCATTTTTTAATTTTTTGTTCACGTTTTAAAAATATTTGCTCCTATTTGTGTGTATAGAATAACATATTTTACTACTGTAAGTATAACCAACATAATGTTTGGTTATTAACTTAATATCAAGTATTTTGGTTACTAACATATTTTAATAACATATTTTAGTCAAAAGTTTTTAAATTTGGCTACTTTTTAATGTTTGGTTTCTAACTTAATATTTGAGAGCAACATTATTTAATTAAAGGAGATCATTTTATTTATTTATCTTTTCTCTTCTACCGTCATTTTCTTCTCGAACACCAATCTAAACTTAGCTCTTTTCAACTTAGATTTGTATTCGAGATGAAATTGGTTTTATCCTTGCTAATCACAATGATAAAACACCGTTAATCTTTTTCTTATTCCCTAACATGTTCAAAATGATGAAAAGCATCTCTCATGAAGTTTGTTTTAACCCATTTATGTTCCAACCACCATATTAAGCATTGCGCCTCTCATCATTCCACAATGTGCCTCTTGGGCTCTCCGGTTTGAACTTTCACTTGTTCATATACTATTGTTTCAGCATGAATTTTTTTTTTTTTTTTTTTGGAATATGAAGACTAATGGAATTCATGTTTTTGCTCAAAAACTTCAAAAGCATATTTTGCTTTAAATCTGCAAAATCATTATATTGTTCTAAGCTCACAAAATCAATTTATATGTTTCAAGCTGCAAAGTCGTTTTCTCTCTCCAAAAATTTATTCAAAGTTCAACATAATGTTTTTTTAAAATATATATATTTGAAAAAACATACACCTTTTGAAAGCTTAATTTGCAAATATATCTTTTATAAACATTATTGGAAAAAAACGCATCTTTTGTTTATGTTATCTTTTTCAATGATTTAGTTATTTTCTTACTGAAAAATTTAACCTCTGATTGGAAAATAGTTTGTACAACGGTTTAGTTCAACTTAAAATCATAATTTGGTTTTTATTTAAGGAAATCAAGATGGTTGATTATATTTCTAGTAGTAGTCACTAAATAACAAAATATTCAATGCAATTAATGAAAACATATTATTGTATATAAAAATATTTTTTAAGAAGATTTTGTTCATTCATCGTTATTTGAATAAAATAACAACATAAAAACTACTTCGTCCACCATCTACCATTATCATACACTATCTAGATTATCATACAACAATATATCTTCAATCCACAATTAACATTTTATACTATTTATCTTAATAAATCGTTTTTAATATATTAAGTTAATTTTTTTTTTCAAAAATTTTTTCTTCCTATTTTGGTTTAATATATATTTTCCTTATTTTTCTTGTTGAATATTCCTTTATAGAATCTCCATTTTTTCTAATTGCTTACTTGTCACAAACTATTGAAGGTTTTAAAAAATCCTAGATTTGTGGCTTACTCTAATATAATTATGGTTTCAACTTTTAATTCATAATGGTGACAGCAATAATCAAAGCTTCAATCTCCATTGCTCCCATACAAATATAACGTATCATTAATGATATCAATAATAAAATCAAAGTTTAAAAGCTTGCTTCCTAGAAGTGTATATCCCTCGTAGTGACTTCTTTCTTGTTAAAAACTTTTCAAATATCATCAAAGACCAAGCTAGGAATGGAAAAAAAATATAAGAGCCATAGTCTAAGATCAATTTGCTTTATGCCTTTATCTCCTTGATGTGAATTGATTCTTTATGGTTTGTAACCATATTTATACTTGAGTAAATTTTTCCAAATTAAGAAAAAATTCTTAATGTGATATATAGTTAATTTCCTTTTAGGTTTGTACAAAAATAGATAATATTAACATCTTTTTTTCATATAAATGTATTTTTTGAACTTTCCATATTTTCTAAAAAAACACAAATGTTTTTGTAATTATTATTGCTTTCCTTTTCTTTATGTTTTCTGAATTTTTTTTTTAATATATATTTATTGTTTATCTTTTAAAAAATCGTTTTATATATTTTTGTGGTTATTTTATTTTTATTTTTTTGTGTTTTCCCTATTTTATTGAAAATATCCTTTTTATTTTTTTGTACCTTGAAATTATTCTTTTTAAGAATTTGAAAAAAAAAATTCATAATTTGTCATTTCTTGTATTTTTTTTTAACTTTCCTTTTTTACCAAAAAAACACAAATATTTTTAATATTTTTTTGAAATTCGTTTTTATATATTTTCGTGATTTTTTATAATTTATATTTTCCCTTATTTATTGGAAATATCCTTTTTAATTCCTTTTTNATTTTTATTTTTTTGTGTTTTCCCTATTTTATTGAAAATATCATTTTTATTTTTTTGTACCTTGAAATTATTCTTTTTAAGAATTTGAAAAAAAAAAAATTTCATAATTTGTCATTTCTTGTATTTTTTTTTACTTTCCATTTTTACCAAAAAAACACAAATATTTTTAATATTTTTTTGAAATTCGTTTTTATATATTTTCGTGATTTTTTTATAATTTATATTTTCCCTTATGTATTGGAAATATCCTTTTTAATTCCTTTTTTACTTGAAATTATCCAATACAAAAATAGATAACTTATAATTTAACATTACGTTATTAATATCTATTTTTACAATTTGTCATTTCCTAAGGTATGCCATTTTTTATATTTTATGTTTTCCTTTATTTATTGAAAATATCATTTTTAATTCTTTTTTTACATTAAATTATCCAATACAAAAATAGATAACTTATAATTTAACATTACGTTATTAATATCTATTTTTAAAATTTGTCATTTCCTAAGGTATGCCATTTTTTTTGTACACATTTATTTCCTTAATTTGCAAAGTGTTCTCTTTTTTGTTTTGCTATAGACATTTTTTTTTGCTTGAAATTATCCTTTTCAAGAATTTGAAAATTTTCCGTTTTCTACGGTCGCTTACACGGCACGACAATAGATAATAAATGTGTATTTTCCGTTTTTTGACAAATTTTTTCATGATTTGTCATTNGATTTCCTAAGGTATGCCATTTTTTATATTTTATGTTTTCCTTTATTTATTGAAAATATCATTTTTTAATTCTTTTTTTACTTGAAATTATCCAGTACAAAAATAGATTACTTATAATTTAACATTACGTTATTAATATCTATTTTAACAATTTGTCATTTCCTAAGGTATGCCATTTTTTTTTTTGGTACACATATATTTCCTTAATTTGCAAAGTGTTCTATTTTTTGTTTTGCTATAGATATTTTTTTTTTGCTTGAAATTATCCTTTTCAAGAATTTGAAAATTTTCTGTTTTCTACGGTCGCTTACACGGCACGAAATTAGATAATAAATGTGTATTTTCCGTTTTTTGACAAATTTTTTCATGATTTGTCATTTCTTGTATTTTTTTTACTTTTCATTTTTACCAAAAAAACAAACACAAATATTTTTAATCTTTTTTAAAATTCGTTTATATATATATATATATATATATATATATNTTTAATCTTTTTTAAAATTCGTTTATATATATATATATATATATATGTGATTTTTATATTTTTTATGTTTTCCTTAATTTGCAAAATGTTCTATTTTTTGTTTTGTTATAGATATTTTTTTTTTGCTCGAAATTATCCTTTTTAAGGAATTGAAAATGTCCTTAAGGAATTGAAATTGCCTATTTTAATTCTTGAAAATATCCTTTTTAATTCTTTTTGTACTTGAAATTATCCTTTCTTTACTTGATATTATCTTTTTTAAGGAATTGAAACTGTTCTTTTTAAGAATTGAAATTGCCTATTTTAATTCTTGAAAATATCCTTTTTAATTCTTTTTGTACTTGAAATTATTCTTTTCAAGAACTTGAAAATTTTCTGTTTTCTCCGGTCGCTTACGTGGCACGACACCTTTTTTAAGGAATTGAAAATGTCCTTTTTAAGAATTGAAATTGCCTATTTAATTCTTGAAAATATTTTTTTTTATTCTTTTTGTACTTGAAATTATCCTTTTCAAGAATTTGAAACTTTTCCGTTTTCTCCGGTCGCTTACGTGGCACGACACCATTGGTCGTTTAACGTCCCACGTGGACGGCCTCAGAGCGCTATAGCCTCAACTTTTACTAGTAGTAGATTATTAATATGTGGTTGATAAAAATATATATATATTTCATGTATAAATATTTTGGTTGAAAGTGTATTTCTTTGTATAGCCAAATTAAATAGGTTTTCTAAAGAAAAAATTTCCAAATTTTTTTTTTCTTTTTGATCACCTAAAAAAATATTACCAAGTCTCTCCCTTTTATTTTCTTCTCATTTTCTCTAAATTTCTGATGTAGCACATCTAAATCAAAGTTTTGTCACCGGTGTCCAATATCTTTCCCAGTATCTGATATCAATTTCAGCATCGTGCTTTTTTTCTTTTCTTGTTCATAGTTTTTCTTTTTCTATTTTTATTTTTTGTAATTCTGATCTAATCAGTATGAATTTTCGACTTACCTATGGATCTTTTTCGACTTGTTTTCTGATCTCCTCATACCTTTTGCTTCTCAGATCAGATCTTTCAACATGTGGCAGAAAGCAGACAAATTCCACTTTCTGATTTGGCTCTGCTCTTATATAATTTCTTCGTTTGCTTGATTCTTTTTAAAGAGAGAGAGTAATTAAATATTTTATCTTCCAAATCGTTTGTTAATAGGGCTTAGTTTCTCTTTTGTTAGAGCTTTCAAGATGTTGCAGATTTTTCAGAACATATTATTAGGGTTCACAGTTCTCGTTGTTTGATGGCTCATTGATGAATTCTCTGATTGGAAAATATGAAGGAAAAGAAGAAAACCTCATCTTCAAATACCTACGATCACCAAAAGATATATCCAATGTTCATCAAAGTCCTTTAGCGTTGAAGATTGTTGAGAAGATGAAGTCTGCAAATCCTAAAGATTGTTAAAATTCTTGTAAACCAAGAAGCTACAAAATAAAAACAAAAACTTTGTCAACTATGAAACTCGATTTCCCCCTATAACTCTTTGATGTCAACCCTCCTCTTTGATCCAGAATCGGAAATATGAACAAATCTTGTCAAGGAAACAAAAATAGGTGAACCAGCTCAAACTTAATATCCATCGGACAATATGAACTACCAGTCGCTAAGACAACCACATTAAAACATCTTCCACAAGCGACACAACCCACCAAAGCATGACAGTTTTTGCACCGTATAGCTAAACTAAAATCTTTCCACAAAAGAATGTATAATTGAGATCTTGGAATAGAAAATAAAAGAATCGGTATTTCTCTTATATATGGTGAGGCTGTGATACGTTATTTTTGTTTTGTTGATAATATTTTTTTTTTTGTGCAAAGTCAGTGAAGACGAGAGTTGTACTTTCCTGGAGATATTACAAACATATGGAGAAAGTATATGGACATGTGCTCAATTTTCAAAAATCATCTATCAAAATTTATGCTCAAGTAGGTATAGAGATGGCGACAAAGGTCTAAGCAATCATTGTCATATCTAGTGAAGGGGGAGCATGCACCTATCTTGGACTTTGAGAATGTTTTAGTGGTTCTAAGGTTCATATGATGTCTTGTATACATGATAGAATGATGGCCAAGATGTATGTGTTATAATGGTTATACATGTTCATGCACTAGCCTGGTCAATTCTCAAGTGCAACAACTTACGTTTGGTGGCATTTAAATGAACATCCTAGAAAGACTCACTATATTAGCTATAAGAAATTAACATTATCTAAGGAACATATTGGATTAGGATTTAAGGATATCTACAATTTTAATCAGGCCTTATTAGGCAAGCAAGTGTGACGCGTACTTTAGGAACATTCATATCTACGAGCTGAAAATTATTAAAATTAGGTATTCAGTCCAGGGTAATTTTATGGACTCTTTCGAATGATCAAGACCCTTTTTGGATGGAGGAACATGTTACATAGTTGGGCATTTCTTGTAAAGTCTTTAAAGAAAATGATCGGTATTCGTTCTTCTCTTCTTGTTTGGGTGGATAACTCGTCAAAAGAGATAATGTTTGGCATTAACAATATGACATTAAGGGTCCAAAATCTTCTTGATATACATTGAGGGCATCTCCAACCCTACTCCAAAACTCACTCCAAATTCAATTTCTCCAAAAAATATTCTCCAACTCTACTCCAAAACCAACCCAAAATGGAGAAATTCTATTTTTTGTTTCATATTTGAATCAAAATATGAAGTTTCTCCATCTTGGAGTTGAACATTATTATTTACAAACACATCCCTCGAATTATAATACTTTTCATTTTATGCTTAAATACTTAGAAAATTGAATTTTTGCTAGAGCATGTGCTGTCCCCACACAATAAACGAAGAGAAACAAAATATGATTATATTTAACAAAAATTGTAAAACCACTAATAATATATAAAATACATAGAAATCTATAATAAAAATCGCAGTCCAACATATAATAATATTAAAAATAAAGAAAATATTTGTCACTTCGAAATGTTTTGGTTGATCATTTGCTGGAGAAATATGGTGACAATAAATCAAAACTATATTATTTTTATTTTTCATTTCCTATTTTCTTTATCATATATTTTTATTATGTAATGCAGTTTTATTTCTATAATATATTTTTATATAATATAATAATGATATTTTAGCATATTATAATGAAAAATAAAATAAGTGCGTAAAATCGGTAATTCTGATAAATATAAGGTGTTTTAAAAAAGTTAATAATTACACAAAATGCTTTTGGAGTAAAAAATGGAGCAACAGATTGGAGAAAACCCCATCTCCATTTTAGAGCTACTCTATTTTGGAATAAAATATGGAGTAGAGGATTGGAGATGGTCTAGAGACACATTGGAGGAACTTTTTTTTTTTCTAGTAGATGTGGAGCTAATTCTTAAAACCAAGCATGTGATATCTAAAAAGAAGATATTTGGATCTGATGACATACTCTCGATGGTGATTATTTTGTTAAAACATCTTACAAGCCTGCATTTCTAATTAACAATGATGAGTTTCTTAGAGACACACTGAGATGATGTCTTCTTGTAATGTGCTTAAAAGCCATTTTTTTATGGATACAATTGATCAAATTTTAATGTGGAAAGCTTTGACTAGTGGTATCTCACTGATTGGTAGGAATTATGGATACACTTCAAGCTTGGCCGTCTTTCTTCTTCAATGCTTCAAATATTATTATTATTTTGTCTCCTCTGCATAATTGGTTGGTGGATTAAGAATCTAAAGACACAAACATATATGCTTTTGGGATTTCTTGAGGTGAATATATGGAATATAGATCTCAATCGTATGTTGTTTATGACTATCCTTTCTTGGCTTCAATATATTTTGGAAGAGGATGCATTTTGGCCTTTGTTTGACAATGTAGTCTCGGTTGTGTTTTTTGTCTTTTTATTTTCTTTCTTTTGGTTATTAGTCTAGCCTATGTATATGAACTTTGTACTTCGTTCTCTTGTTCTTCTATTACATATGACAAAATAAAATCAATTTTTTTGTAAGACCGTCTTAAAAAAAATTTACAGTAATTTACCATG
The DNA here is from genome assembly GCA_900406245.1 of Odontarrhena argentea. Classification (NCBI taxonomy): domain Eukaryota; kingdom Viridiplantae; phylum Streptophyta; class Magnoliopsida; order Brassicales; family Brassicaceae; genus Odontarrhena; species Odontarrhena argentea. The sequence continues at coordinate 28,296 of OVAF01000708.1, forward strand.
CACAAAATATCAAGATTATAGAGCATGTGAAGCTTGATCAAATGGCATTTCAAATGCCCAAACCAAATGGCGAGGAGAATCTCGATGACCCAATGTTTTGATAAGTAAGGAGAGCACACAAGCTTAATGCACATAGTTACAACATTATTCTAATCAATGAAGTTGCACAATATAGTTTTCCAAATTTCATAAACTATGATTTGAAATATGGGCTTGATACCCCACTTTGAGTTTTTTAAGAGTAAACCCATCTTGATCCATATAAAATGATGACCATGAATTTTGTTACAAGAAGTTAAATAGTTCCATATTTCTTTAACAAAAGTTTAAATAAAGTATCAATGGTCTCATGTTTAATCGATTTGATTGTAAAGAAGGCATCTTGAAGGAGCATTCAGATTTTATGTTGAAGTCTGTTGTGTGGGTAACCTGTTACATATTACAAGTAAGTAAACAAAATCATGTTTTTATAATCATACTTAATGATCAAAAGTATTAGAGCCAATCAACATCAAAAAGAGATGATGAAGAGTAAACCATGTATGAGGTATAAAAGCTCTTGTCTCTCGGACGCAAAGTCATAGGCTATAACCCATAAGAATTAATCTCAATAGGTAGAAAAATACTAGTTAAAAGAGGATGTAGACACGAAAAAAGAAAAACTAGAGGGTGATGGGCAGGAGGAAGAATCCATAAACCATCATGTGAATGAGTGAGGTTAACCTGAACCGAGGACACTCTGTGCTAGTTATGACCATAAGATGGCCTACTTCAGTCTTAGAACTACGCCAAACCCTTGTAGTCATTCCTTCTCTAAGCATGCACTTACCAAAAGGGTCGAACAACTTCTCTTGGATTACAGTTTTTGTTTCACCTTCAATAGGTCCGACCCTAGATACAAGAAAGCCAAACCTATACTTACGACTTTCAATGCATTAAGTAAGGGTGCGACTGTTTTTGGCTTATATGTTATTTGTTGGTTCTTGAGGTGAATGTTTTAAACATTTCTTCCAACAATTAGCGTTTTCTTATTTTATTTTTATTGAGTTAGTTTACATTTTAATATGCCCATAATTTTTTTACTTGTTACCTATAAAATTTTAGAACCGGTTCTGGTCCACCAACTACCACAAGTTTGAAAATTACATACCATAATTTTAATTTTTGACGAGGAGACGTTGCACACAAGAGATCCAAAATAACCCACAATTAGCTAGTAACAGCCATACAAACTTATGTCTTACAACCCGGTTCCTATCATCCAAGCATTTAGATACCATAACATTGCTTTTCGTAGGATACCAAATTATGATTTAAAACTATCATATCACTTTTCACAAAAGCTAAAGTGTTACTCAATAGGATTATATTAGTTTAGATATTCACCACCTTCTTGTTTTGTTGTTTAGTTTATCTTATTTGGATATCTTTGCACTATAGTATTTTGGGTAGGGAATTTCAAAATATAGTATTTATGTATGTAAAATAAAATGTGTATTTAAGTATGTAGCCCAATATGCTTAGGTAGTTTGGTCCAATAAAATATGTTTCTGAGCTGGATGCTACAAAAAAAAATAACAACTCATGTTAATTACAAACATGATATATGTCAGATATATGGGAATTCGTATTCCTTTCAATCATGATGTCTAGTGTATTCAACAAACTAAACTTTGTCATATTTGATTTCTATCTATTTAACTTTACATATTCTTAAAAATATTAATATGTTAAGATCTGTTATACTATTTGAGTGGAAAACTTCTATGAGGTTAACTATATTTTTATCTTAAGTTCAGAAAATTGTCTAGTCTACAATCTACTAAATAAAGATCCTAATCCTCTGGTTCATTTAACATATTGCTACGATGAGTTTGTCTACTTTGACCAGGATGTTTGTAAAATAAGTTTATCTTGTTTTTGTGATTCATATGAGATGTGTAATAATAATTAAAAAAAAAAAAAATCATATGAAACAGAAAAAGAAAAAAAATGAAATTAAATATCAATAAATAACATTTTTAACCTCTTTGCCAGATAATATAAAAATGGAACCATTAACTTATCTAGGACTTGAATCCCATTCAACTGCATCATGATACTTATTAGATCGATCTTTTTGCAAATGGTTAGGACTGGTATTTGAGGAATTGGAATGTGCACCAAGAAAGCTAAGAGTTGTAACAACGTCACTGATTAGTGGTCGGACCGTAGGTTCTTCTTGTAGACACATTGCTGCTACAGCTACAACTTGGTTGAAACTTTTTTCCGGGAATTCACCTTGAAGAAATGGATCAGCTAGCTCTGGAAATTTACTCGGTTCTCTAAAAATCGGTTGTGCCTAAAGAAAAGGTGTAGATTTTACTTAATTAGAGTCTAATTTTATGAACCATTAATGAACCACATGTGTGCTTAAAACAATACTCACCCAAGTAACAAGATTTTGTTCATGGCCAGGTCTCGTTGTGTCAATAACCCGTCTTCCGGTTATAAGTTCCAACAACACAACTCCAAAGCTATAGACATCTGACTTAATCGTAATATGGCCAGTTCTCTGATATTCAGGAGCACAATAACCGTAAGTTCCCATAACTCGGGAAGATACATGTTGCACGTCTCCCAACTTTGCTAAACCAAAATCGGATAATTTTGCATCAAAATCTCGGTTAAGCAATATATTAGACGGCTTAAGATCCCGAAAAATGACTGGAGGATCAGCCTTGTCATGGAGATACTCAAGTCCTTTTGCCGCTCCTAAAGCGATTTTAATACGCGAGTTCCAATCTAGTAGTTTGTGTTCCGATTCTAGATCTGTCAAGATCATCAAATCAGTTATTTATAGTTAGCTTGTAAAAATTGAATAGTGGACTAAGATGATGAATTACCGAGGAGATGATCTTCGAGGGTTCCAAGAGGCATATACTCGTACACAAGAAGCCTCTGGTCTCCGTCGGCGCAATAGCCAATGAGATTCACAAGATTCGGATGATGAAGGAGACTTAGCATCAAAACCTCGACCAAGAACTCTTTGGATCCTTGTAATCCATTCCTATCAAGTTGTTTTACTGCCACAACCTAATCACATAAAAAAAAAAAAGAAGAAAGCAAATTCATGATTTTGACTCTGTTTCTTCGTACGATCAAATATATATATATTTTTTATAATAAGGTAATAATGAGTTGAATTAATTCAGACTAATTGAAAATCGGGATTTGACCTGTCCTGTTTTGTCGAGCTTTCCTTTATAAACCCTCCCGAACCCACCTTCGCCAATGAGACTCTCTTGTCTAAAATTTTTTGTGGCGATGGCTAACTCACGGAACGTGAACATTTCACCCTCGATATTTTTCGATGGCGCATTTGTATTATTGGCCACAAATTCATCTCTTCCCTCTCTCAGGTTCCCTGCAAGAAAAAAAAATATACAACATAATTTATTTTCAAAATTTCTTCATACAAATCAAAAGAGTAGGATTACAATTTCTTTAAAAGATTTGCAAAGAGCTTACTCGTTAAGCTTGGTTGCCTATAGGGAGCAGGCATGGAAGAACCTTCTTTGTCCATATTCTTAGAAGAGAAACACGAGAAACAACTCATTTTTCACAGAATTTATTTTTGTAGAGAATTACTGGAAGACCTCTCCCACTTTCATATGATATATAGTAAAACACCCCAAAGACTTCATAAGGGGTGTGTATGAAAACAATTTACCCAACAATCATACAAAAACCAAAAACAGTTTTTGCTAATAAGTTATAACGGAAAGAGAGAAGTTTTTGGAAAGAATCAATAGTGAGAAATGGCAACGTGAAATTAAAACTAATTTGACAGAAATGTTGGCTATCATTTTCCATAATAATACTAATTTTTTTTTCCAGTTGTGTTTTTACCAATTGTGTTTACCTGTCCACAGAAAGTCATGTTTGTTTAGAGATTTGTATTCTCACTATATTTTTTTAGGTTATGAGGTTATGCTTATATTTAGCCATAAATCTAACATATAATGAAATATATGAAAATGAACATGTATTTACATCAAAAAAATTGGCATTATTTGGATAATGCTATATAGTTTGAAATATTAAAATAATGGAATTTTTTTTCATGTAATAATTCAAAAACAACCAAATATATAAAATTTAGATGATTGTTTTTAATGGGATTGGAAGCTAATTTTTTGCAGATCATTAGTCAATCAAATTTATTCCGTTAAAAATATCATATCATTTGGGGTTTTTGAGACTCGATTAACCTCTACACTCTTTCTTCTTCTCCTTCTTTTTCCCACGTATTCGTTCTTCTTTGTCTTTCCTAATCCTCTTCGTCTCCTCTTTTTATTAAACATGACTAACTCTGATGCTCCATAATATCAATTGTCAACGACAAACGTTTGACATCAGTCAAATCGAGGCTCGCATACAATTATCCTCGACCTCAACAAGCTAAATAATGACATGTGGCATCACTACAAGAAAATGTCACATATATAGCACCGGAAAAACGCTATGACTGGATAGCATAGCGTTTTGGTGCACGCTGTGTCTGCCCCCGTTATCTTTTCTCGGGACCTTTATATAGCGTTTTTTACGTGTGCTATGTAATTTAATCTTTCTATGGCGTTTGTTTTATTTGCAATAGTCTGACTTATAATAGCACATTATAATTGCTATGTTTTATATAATATAGCGTTTTGTTGTGCAATAGTTTAACATACAATAGCATGTCATATACGTTATAACTATTTTATTTATTTTTAATTATGTAGCATTTGTATTATATTAATAAAAGTTCCAATAATATTTATTTATGTATTGTTGCAAAAGAAAATAGATAAATGAAAATAATATAAACACTATTTTATTAATATGAAATTGCTGATACAAAGTACATAATTACAGAATACATAATTACAAATGAACGAAATATAAAAATGTATTTTTATAAAAAATCAAAAGAGAATGGCTTGTTGT
>OVAF01000709.1:8402-33245 GCA_900406245.1 Odontarrhena argentea
ATTGGACCACTTTAAGATGTAAGTAAGACTTACGAGCGATAATGAGATGAGATACGTGTACATGGACTTATGAGCAATTATCGTTTCAATTCAAACACAGAATTATGGTCTAGTAGTACACTTGAAAATATTCAAAATCACTAATTCGAATTTACTTGGAATAAATGATTCATGCCTTAAACGTGGTGTTATCAATAATGATTGATTTCCATCATTTATCAAAACGAATGCATATAACATATATACTTTTCTATTTAGAATATTGTATTTATGTATGTGTTATACTTATACGTATAACATCCATGCATTTCACATTGTATAAAAACATACGTACGTATATGCATTTGTCGACATACGATTATACATGCATGTAAATGTAAGAGCATCCCCAATGGAGGGTTCTTAGTAAGAATCCTTAATTGAAGAAAAATCAAAAAAGAAAATAAAATTGAGTTGGGGTTCTTAAAATGCACATGAGTCNATATAAAAACATACGTACGTATATGCATTTGTCGACATACGATTATACATGCATGTAAATGTAATATACGACAAACGTACTCTTTTCTTGGAGTTAATTTGAATGTCGACGAAGAACATTATTTCTAGCTAGATAGAATTTAATGTTGCAAACAATAATTGAGATTTGATACGGACCATATCTATGGTGTAACGACCATCGTACCACCAATATAATTATTGATAGGAAAATTATATTCAAGCCTCCCTATTAATTTTGAAATGTTTTTTTTTTTTTTTTTTNTTTAAGAATCTCTAAAATTAAACAATAATAAAATTAATTAATAAAATATATAAGAACCTCTTTTGAAGATACTACCATTGAGGATGCTCTAATATACGACAAACGTACTCTTTTCTTGGAGTTAATTTGAATGTCGACGAAGAACATTATTTCTAGCTAGATAGAATTTAATGTTGCAAACAATAATTGAGATTTGATACGGACCATATATATGGTGTAACGACCATCGTACCACCAATATAATTATTGATAGGAAAATTATATTCAAGCCTCCCTATTAATTTTGAAATGTTTTTTTTTTTTTTTTTTGAAATGTTCATATAGTAGAGTTCAATAATTCCGAACGAAAATTATTGGTTTTAACAGTTTGTGTTATAAATGTTCTTTCGGTACACGAATTGGCTACGTCCACAGACTTACTGTTGTTCAAAATTATGGGCCCGATAAGTCTTATTCATATGGATACAATTGCAAATTCAATAAAATCAAATCTAGTTATATGTAGAATCGTATCTCTTATTTTGGCCAAGAAGTAAATATTATCTTTTCGAGACTATACATAAATAATAAATAATATCTTTAAACAAAAAGAGACTAAAAATAATATTGAAAAATAATTGAACATATTTTTCTTCTATTGTTTGCTATGAAGAAACGTGGCCGTGGTACTCCATTTAGTCAATGTCAAGTCTTTGAAAAATTCCACTATGAAAAAAACGTAAATCTTTGACTATATTTCATTTTCTTTATTTTATAGTCAACTTAAATGAAAATAGTGTCTTATAAAAAAAGTTAATTTAAAATTTTGTTTTTTCGTACATAAACAAGTTGATGGGAATTAGAGAAACCCTACCACGTACCAAAGTACACTCTTTTGATGTATTGGTTCTTTTAATAAAGACATTTTAAAAGTGATTAATGTTGTTTTGTAGTATTTGTTTCTTTATTTGCCCCCACACGGTATCATGTCTCAGTACTTTGAGAAAGAAAACAAAAAAATGGACGTGACAATGATAAGTTAGATTGTCTGAACCAAACTTTACAACTTGTAATATTGTTGTAATTAATATAATTATTATAACTTTTAGAACTTTTTGGTTTCAATTGCTTGACATAAAAAGTTGTAGAAAACTATATTTTAGGGGATTTTATGGTATCATACTATCATGTTTCACTACATTGAGAAAAAAAACAAAAAATGGACGTGACAATGATGAGCTAGATGTATGAATCAAAATTAGCAACTTGTATTGTTATATATAATACTATCAAATATGTCGATATTCATCTAGAATTTTCATTTTTAATTGCTTGACAGAACAATTTGTAGATGAGAATTATAGCATGCATAATATGGTTGTAAAAAACTATATTTTATGTCATGTGATGAGATATTTCTTTAAGAAACATTACAATTTTTTTTTTTTAATAAAACCATATTAAAATATCTAGGGTAGTAATATATAAATATAGGATTTTTTTTTATCATAATATATGAGTCGGGAAGTCTTGTTAAAGAAAACAAAAGAGAATNAAAGAAACATTACAATTTTTTTTTAATAAAACCATATTAAAATATCTAGGGTAGTAATATATAAATATAGGATTTTTTTTTTATCATAATATATGAGTCGGGAAGTCTTGTTAAAGAAAACAAAAGAGAATTTTGCCACTAAAAACAGAATCAAAATCACCAAAAATAGATTGTAGTATATCTCTAAATGAATTAGTCACCATTTCAGCCGCAATACTGAGAAATGTAGCCCATATATCTCACACGTACAAAAAAAATAAGATAAATCCTTTTCGGTAAGATGAAATGCAAATGTAAAATTCCAAGGTCATGATCACATTAANCTAAATGAATTAGTCACCATTTCAGCCGCAATACTGAGAAATGTAGCCCATATATCTCACACGTACAAAAAAAATAAGATAAATCAATCCTTTTCGGTAAGATGAAATGCAAATGTAAAATTCCAAGGTCATGATCACATTAATTTGTGAGTGATCAGCGATAGTTAGATCAAATCATGTATTCAGGAAACAAGATAAATGCATTATGTTTTATGAATGTTTTAATTCAAACTTTGAGACCATTGTTGGTAAATCTGATGAGCATTTGGCTATTACTCTTTTAAAAAAAAAAAAAAAATAAGACTCTATGATTTGCTAATAAAATTTAACATATACGATGGTGCAGTATCCTTCTGCTCGAACCGCANACCATTGTTGGTAAATCTGATGAGCATTTGGCTATTACTCTTTTTTAAAAAAAAAAAAAAATAAGACTCTATGATTTGCTAATAAAATTTAACATATACGATGGTGCAGTATCCTTCTGCTCGAACCGCAATTACCTATTGAGTTGATGACTTCGATAATCAATTTTTGAAGTAAGCTATATCTTTCGATCATCGAATTGCTTGTGAGTCGCCATTTTTGAATATTTTCACCAGTAATATATCTAATCCTAATCAGTGCTAGTGTTTATATTTACTATAACTTCAATGTTCGAACCCGTTTTCTTGTAATTAAAATAGAAGAGAGCAATGTGGGAGGATGTAATTAAATTCATGAATCTATTATCTTTCCACCTATTACGCCGTCGATTGTTGGTAATGTATATTCATTATTTACATATCTGGANCACCAGTAATATATCTAATCCTAATCAGTGCTAGTGTTTATATTTACTATAACTTCAATGTTCGAATCCGTTTTCTTGTAATTAAAATAGAAGAGAGCAATGTGGGAGGATGTAAATTCATGAATCTATTATCCTTCCACCTATTACGCCGTCGATTGTTGGTAATGTATATTCATTATTTACATATCTGGATCAGAAATTTTGACCAATCAACAGATTCACGTGTCATATTGTCATTTGAGCTAGTATGAAAGTACTCTTAACATTTTCTTTATGAAATTCCCAATTTGAGTTATAACATAAGTTTAAATAAGAAAAAAAAGATAGAAATTTCATACTTACGTGTCTTACATAAGTTTATGACTTAATTAGNGTCATTTGAGCTAGTATGAAAGTACTCTTAACATTTTCTTTATGAAATTCCCAATTTGAGTTATAACATAAGTTTAAATAAGAAAAAAAAAGATAGAAATTTCATACTTACGTGTCTTACATAAGTTTATGACTTAATTAGATAACGTACAACGGTACAAGGAGGTTGTATGGAGAAGTACAGATGTATTTACACATAATATCTTCATTACACATTTGTTTTACTAAATGAATGAAAAACCCTACTAAAACCAAAGATCCCAAATGTATATTATACTTAGTTTTTTTTTTTTCAATTAAGAAATAATATAATTTAAAAGCTTATATTAAATGCTTTTGTTGTTATAAATAGTATACAAATACTTTTTTGGTATATCTGTCACCGGAAGTCCTTTCATTTTGGTGCCCAAAATCATTTAGTGCCATGTCGTTCAAACTTTGAGACCAGCACCACATACATTAATAATTTACTTCATTTCTTTATTTTGAGCTTCAAAGTCAACTCTAAATTTGCTTACCGACAATTCATTATCCTTGACATCCAAATTATATTTGGATATGAAAATGTGACCACAAAACTTCTTTTCTATTATGATAGAACTAAGAGATTTATAACTTACAAAGAGCAATATAATGTCTGACGTGAAAGAAAGCATATATTCAACGATTATGATTAAACAAAGATCTTAACTCAAAAAACTCTTATTTGTGTATAATTTGAAAGATTAATGGCTCATAAAAGAGTTCGGAAATAACTCATAGATTGGATTAGATAGATAGATATTATACTTTTAGGTGGAAGTGGAATCAAGAGAAGTCTTTCTCCACTACNCCCTTGACATCCAAATTATATTTGGATATGAAAATGTGACCACAAAACTTCTTTTCTATTATATATGATCGAACTAAGAGATTTATAACTTACAAAGAGCAATATAATGTCTGACATGAAAGAAAGCATATATTCAACGATTATGATTAAACAAATATCTTAACTCAAAAAACTCTTATTTGTGTATAATTTGAAAGATTAATGGCTCATAAAAGAGTTCGGAAATAACTCATGGATTGGATTAGATAGATATTATACTTTTAGGTGGAAGTGGAATCAAGAGAAGTCTTTCTCCACTACATTCTGATCTATAGACTCTCATGCATCTAGACAATGACCATCATACTTAAGCATGATATACCTAATTATTGTTTCTATACAAATTGCTTGGAGATAGTGAAGATTATTCAATGATCATATGATCTTTGATATTTTGTTAGAAGTTTTTGGTGAACTATATGTACGTGAACGTATTCTATCTTTCTCAATGACNTCGAGATAGTGAAGATTATTCAATGATCATATGATCTTTGATATTGTGTTAGAAGTTTTTGGTGAACTATATGTACGTGAACGTATTCTATCTTTCTCAATGACTTTCATTCGATCGGCATAGTTCAAACACAAAAGCGGATTGATTGGTTAGTTTTTTACGTATTAGATATTCCGAATTTATCTTTATAAACAACTATTCTCTAAATTCAATAATATATGTCGACCATCCCTATATTTCTTGTCTTATATCAAAAAACCTTTTCTATTTTAAGATGACAAGAAAATATAGGGATGGTCGACATATATTATTGAACAAATTAATATGATGCATACAAAAATATTACGCCCATAACACAACAAACTAAATAATGATTAGTAACTACGTTACAAAGGAAACGTAATGATGTGGGAAAATGAATAAAATTATAGATAACAATGGGCTTCACTAAGCGGTATCGATTGAAACCAGGGATAGTTTCTCTTCAGTCGTAGTTAAGATGCTAGTTGTCACACCAAATAATTCATTCATTTTGGAATATATATGTATGTATAATTTTAATAATTTTACATTTTAATGTTCTTATGCTCATGATATGCTGATTTTGATCGATGTATAGTTGTCATTGTTTGAGTTTTAATATTATAAAGTTTTATTGTTCCATACATGATACATATTACATAAGATGAAACGATATGATCATGAAATGGTCTAATAGTTATTTTTTTTTTTTTTAANATTTTGGTCGATGTATAGTTGTCATTGTTTGAGTTTTAATATTATAAAGTTTTATTGTTCCATACATATTACATAAGATGAAACGATATGATCATGAAATGGTCTAATAGTTATTTTTTTTTTTTTAACTAAGGCGTAATCCGGATTTTTAACACCCGAAATCCTTTTGGGTGAACGTAGCCCACTCACCAGATTTTCTAATGAGTCTAAAACGTGATACCATTTTGACTGACCAAATGGGGTTTGTTAGATAATTCCACGATTGAGAGGAGTCGATATGATCTCTGGCCTAGACCCACATAGTGACCCCTTCTCAAAAGTAAAACCACTAATCCACCGCCATTAGGATACTATGGTCTAATAGTTGAGGCGGTTTCATTATGAATGTCCGTGTTTGGCACAAGTTTGATTCTTTAGACATGCAATTTCAATCGTTCTCGGTTAAAGACGTCTTCAATAACAAGAAAATCTGAATTATGAAATTATGAATATCAAAATATCAGTTTGGACAATAAGACTTTACGGGATATGTACCCGCATTTAAAAGTATAAAAATGATACCTTTTTCAAAACCATTTTTTTAAAAAAGCACTACATAAATAAAAATTACATCCAAACAATGATGTAATTATGTTTTGTAAATTTCTATGAAACTTAAAATTAAGTTATTTCTCACATGAAAACTCATTAAGTTATTTTACCATAGCTAGATCTCTTGACTCTTGGATTTGAGTATTAAAACCACTGAAAATTTCGAGATTAGATGTAATATTCTATAGTGGTTTCGACCTTCTGACCAAAGTGTATAAGACATGCAAAGTGACGCACTAATCTTGGTACATGTTGATATCAGGCTTTAAAAATCGCTAATATATTTAATTAGCTTGTGATTGTAAGTTACTAACCATTGATTGATCCAAATATCAATCTTTTATCAAATTAAAAGATAAATAAATAATTTGTCAACCACATTCTCTTATAATAAGCAATATTCATTCACATGCCTACTGATCATGGTTTAATAATTTGATTTGCACTCCTGTAATTATTTTTTTTATAATAAGAAACACGTATACGTGTAGTCAGCTAAAAAGATAGTCATTATATTATCACTCTAATACTTTTTGTCAACGCATATATAATTATTGGACTTTATTATGTGTAACTCGATCACGACAAACAAATTTAAATTATACTAATAAGCTGGATCCGAAAATCAATCATGTATAATCTTCATATATATTATTCTTAATTAATTGTAGATAGAGGTATAATATTAATTACTAAAAAAAAACGCGATTGTCACAAATTTTACTGTATGAAAGTTTCTTCAGTCAACAACAATTGAAGATTCTTAATATGATTGGCTACAAATATGTTAGTCAAATTAGCAAACCATTAATCAAAACCATCAACCAAAAATGCTTTAAGTCAAATTCCGGGACAAGAAAAAAATGTGCATGCAAGAAGCTAGATCCCTACATGACCCCTCTTTTCACAAATTTTGATATAAAATGATGGTCGAAATTTCATTTGGTAGTTTTGTGTAATAAAATTTTATAAACAAAACAAGGGAACATCTACAACATGAATATATTAATGGAGTTTTGTACATTTTAAAAACATAATTCGAAGGTTATACGAAGATTATGAGTAATTGTAGTGTTTTTGTTTCATAAATAGCTTATGACAAACTAAAAATACAGAAGAAACCAAACATCCCTTAACATAAGGCAGTTATATTAAGGGTCTCTCTATTGTTGTAAGATCATTACTTGATATAAAACAACATTTCAGATTACTACAATCAAAAGAAAATGTTGGTTTGACTTTTCCCTTTTGTAAACCAACAAACAAAAAGGGCCCTATTAATAATGTTGACTAAATAAGATAATCAACTTATTAAAAGCTGGAGACACGTGGTCTGGTTTTATTTGATGAGCACAAAAGTAGATGTACGTTAAACGTACATCGAACATGCAAAGCCAAATTAGAAAGTCAATAAATGTGCATGAACAACAAACATGAAGTTTTAGTGACAATGAATGCAATACAAGTTTAAGTAAGAAAATTGGTATTGGTATTTTACTAGTCAAATAATGATTCATAGTCTAAATAATTAAACAAAATTATAATAGTTTGGGGAACATGAAAACGTTGGGTAGGCAATGCTTTGGGAAAAGGTAACGGGTACAGTACGGATCTGGAAAACTATGGATTTATATTAACCATTTTGTTGTTTCAACTATCAATAATACCAAATTTAAAGGCATATCCAAACAACTTTTTGGAGATAAAAACTATAATTTGTTTTCAAGTATAGATCGTTGGAGCAATGTTATAATCAAGTGATGTAAAATGAAAGCCATGACTACCTTTTGACAAAGAAAAAAAAAAAGGACAAACTAAATTGCACCTGTTTATTCAAATATTTTAATTTAATTACTTGAAATCTATAAGTCTTTAGATTTTAAGATTAAATTTTGAATTCTTAATATTTGAAAGTTGCTTAAAAAGATAAAAAAAAAACATATTTCATAATTTCTTTTACATCAAATATTGTACATTAATAGGCTAATGTCATAGTAACAGTACATTAGAAAAACATTACATAAAAATATTTTTCTTGCATACATAATACATTAGAAAGATGTTATGGAAATTTTAATTAGTGAATTTTTTACACCATATTCTAGGTCTCATTTACGATTTCGAAATGAAACACAAATGCTGGAAAAAACAACCAAGGAAAAAAATAAAAATAAAAAGCCCAATAAGGGTAACCTATTTGATTAGTAGAGGCCTAACAAAGGCCCATTCAAAAAAACCATCAAAACGATCCAATTGATAACGTATGTTTTTCGGTGGGGATGGTAAGAAGTTTCCCGGTAAAGCTGAGAATTTATAGTTCCGGTTACAAAATCTGGGTTTTCAGACACCCATTTCATCGCCGTAATTTTGTTTCCGGACTTTGTACTTCCGATTTCTACAACAGTAAGAGAAAACATGAGGGTCACTTCTTGTTCTCTGTTTTAGCTCCAGTTAAGACTACTGCTCATAATGTGTTCTACGAAATGCCCAAGAGAGAGAATAAAACGGTGGAGTCAAGTTTTATGGTTTTACGAGATGCACTTAGATCCGCCATGATGAGAACAGAGGCAGAGACTCCTAGGAGCATCCATTGTTTTGCTCTGAAGAGTGGGTTTCTACAAGATTTGCATGTAGCCTCTAAGCTTCTGATGCTTTATGCTAAGTTCGGGGACGTAGCGTCTTCGTTGGGTCTATTTTATGAGCTGATAGTGAAAGATGTGATTGTTTGGAATAGTATGATCACTGCTCTGAATCAAAATGGTCGTTCAGTGGCAGGTGTTGGATTTTTTGTTGATATGATTCAGAAAGGAACGGAGTTTGATTCAACAACGCTTTTACTTGCTGCTTCGGCATTATCTTGTCTTCAGCTTTGGAATAAATGTCCAATGGTTCATTGTTTGGGGATAGTGGCGGGATTGGTTTCTGATTCTTACTTGTGCAATGCATTGATGAATCTTTACGCAAAAGGCGAAGATTTGTGCTCAGCGGAGTGTGTCTTCACGCATATGGAACAGCGAGACCTTGTTTCTTGGAACACAATCATGACTAAATGTCTTGCAAATGGTCATCCCTGGAAATCGTTGAAGTACTTCAACTTAATAATTAGTTCAGGACAAGAAGCTGATAATGTGACTTTTTCGTGCGTTATATCAGCTTGTGCATCTCTTGAAGAGCTTTGTTTAGGTGAATCCTTCCATGGGTTGGTGATAAAATCAGGTTATATTCCCGAAGCTTATGTCTCTGTGGCCAACTCTATCATTTCAATGTACTCAAAATGTGGGGATACTGAAGCTGCGGAAAATGTGTTTGAAAAAGTATTATGCAAGGATGTTATTTCGTGGAATGCAATCCTTAATGGGTTTGCTTCAAATGGAATGTTTCAAGAAGCATTCGGTATTTTGAAGGAAATGCAACTGGCAGATTCGATGCAGCCTGACATAGCCACAATGGTTACTGTAACTACCCTTTGCGGTGAATTGTGTCTGTCACAAGAGGGTAGAGAAATTCATGGTTACACGGTCCGCAGGCAGATGCAATTCAAAGCGTTAGAGGTAGTAAACAGCCTTATTGATATGTACGGCAGGTGTGGCTTAATTAAACAGGCTGAATTGTTGTTCAAGACAACAACTGCTCGAGACATGGTTTCATGCAACTCAATGCTATCTGCTTTCGCGCAAAGTGGGTTTACACAGGAAGCTAAGAATCTGTTCAAGGAACTTGTCAGTGAGTATGCTTGTTCAAAATTCACCTTGTCGACTTTGTTGGCAATTCTTTCGGCGTGTGATTCCTCTGATTCTCTCATCTTTGGCAAATCAGTCCATTGTTGGCAGCTAAAGCTAGGATTTGGGGATGATATCGTTTCGGCTAATTCAATTATAAACATGTACATTGGTTGCGGGGACCTAACTTCAGCATTCTTGCTGTTAGAAGCGATACCCGAGACAAGAGATCTCACTACTTGGAACTCTGTTATCTATGGATGCGCGTCAGAAGGTCACTATTCGGAATCTTTGAGAGCATTTCAAGCAATGAGTCGCGAAGGGAAAGTGCGTCATGATCTGATAACTCTATTGGGTGCTATCGCGGCTAGTGGAAACCTTGGACTGCTCTTGCAAGGAAGATGCTTTCATAGTCTAGCTATTAAGACTTTGAGAGAATCTGACATCCGATTGCAGAACACGTTGATCACCATGTATGGTAGATGTAAAGACATTGATAGTGCAGTAAAGGTCTTTGGTTTGCTCTCTGACCCTAACTTATGTTCCTGGAACTGTGTGTTATCAGTTTTGTCTCAGAACAAAGTTGGACTAGAAGTGTTTCAGCTGTTCAAGAAGTCAAAGTTAAAGCCAAACGAGATCACATTTATTGGCCTTCTCTCTGCCTCTAGTCAGCTGGGGTCTACAGGCTATGGTATGCAGGCCCATTGCCATCTCATTCGACGTGGATTTCAGACTAACCCTTTTGTCTGTGCCGCGCTCGTGGACATGTACAGTAGCTGTGGGATGCTAGAAACCGGCATGAAGGTGTTTAGAAACTCAGGGGTGAAATCTATTGGTGCTTGGAACTCAGTTATCTCTGCATATGGATTCCACGGAATGGGAGAGAAGGCAATGGAACTCTTTACTGAAATGATTAGTAGTAACTCAGGGATGGAACCAAACAAGAGCACTTTCATAAGCCTATTGTCAGCTTGCAGCCACTCTGGTTTTGTAAATGAAGGTCTAGGATATTACAACCAAATGGAGAATAGATTCGGGGTGAAACCGGTTACCGAGCACCTTGTTTGCATTGTTGACATGCTTGGTCGGGCAGGGAGGCTGAGAGAGGCGTATGAGTTCATTAGAGGGATTGGTGAACCACAGGAATCAGGTGTGTGGGGAGCTTTATTAAGTGCTTGTAACTATCATGGGGACACAGAGTTGGGGAAAGAAGTTGCAGACGTTTTGTTTGAAATGGAACCAGACAATGCTTCGTATTATATCTCATTAGCGAATACTTATGTAGGATTAGGAGGTTGGGAGGAAGCTGTGCGGCTGCGGAAGATGGTGGAGGATAAAGCTTTGAAGAAGCTTCCTGGTTACAGTGTCATTGACATTAGTATTGTATAGTGTTTCTAGAACTTGTTCATTACTGTAACAATAGATTCATTGTAAATACTAGGGGTGGGCATAAAAACCGAACCGAATAAAACCGAACCGAACCGAACCGTAATTAGGTGTTTCGGTTCGGTTTCGGTTTTATCAATAAATCCGTTTGGTTACCATTTTAAAATTTTTTCGGTTTCGGTTTCGGTTCGGTTTAAAACCGTAAAACCGTTCGGGTTTTCGGGTTTTATGAAAAAATATTATAATATTATTATTAATATATGTAAGTGTGATTATACTATTTACATTTTTCTTGTTTTCATTGCATTTTTTGTTATTTTTGAGTTTTTTTTTTTATCTGGTCAAGTTTTTTTATGTTGTTTTAATTATCTTTACTTTGAACTTTTGATAACTCTATTCAATCCTCGAAATTTTATCAATAATTTTTTTTTCTTTTGATACTATGAAATATAAACCGAAAAAATCCGTAACCGAACCGAACCGAAATGCAAACGGTTGTGATATGGTTTGAGATTTTGTAAAACCAAAAAACCGAAAAACCGAAGAACCCGAACCGTAACCCAACCGAAATATAAACGGTTTACATATGGGTTGAGATTTTATATAACCGAAAACCCGAAAAACCGAAAAAACCGAACCGTAACCGAACCGAAAACCGAAACGCCCACCCCTAGTAAATACAATCAAATTAATAACATCACAGCACATGGTGTAATTATCAACTAATGAAGTAAAAAAAGTTAGATTCTAAAATATTTACTGCTCGGTTGATAAAACTAAGCAAAAAGCTAGGACCTCAGCAGTTTTGAGTTTTTGCGAGATTAACTTATCAAACATGTATGTCTCTGCAGTTTGTATGGCAACAACAGTGATCGCAAACCTATGGAGCTAACCACCAGATAAGTTCTAAACATCACGTTCAGCGACCTGGTTCGGCTCAAGATCAGCACGAAGCTCTGCCTTATCTCTCTCATCCTTCTGGTCAAGGACCTCTCGAACGATATAGAGAAGAGTAGCATAGCCCCTGTGCAAGGATGACATGCACAAATCGAGAAACGGTCCAAATTTTTATTGCAAAAATTTCCTAGACCGGTTTTTCTTTTTCAGGAGGAACTGTGATGGATTTTGGATAGCTGAGAGAATCTAATGAGCTCGCGTTGGAGTCTCATGGTCTAAGAGAATATGGTTGTTGATAATCTAAATAGCTTTAAACTTCAAAAAGTATCCCAGTTTTGATGACAAGTATAGTGTCTGCATATTCAGTATCAGAAATAGCATATAGAGGCATCCATATCTTCACACAAGTAAAAGCAGCCAATGCACAAAAGTCACTCAATACAAAGTTTTCCTAAGATAAGCACAAGTCAATGTATAAGCAGGACTGAAACTTCTAGAGTTATAACAAAAACATCAAAGCGGGTTGTATAAAAATAATGGATGTACACATAATCTAACCATCATGTTCTATAATTGTCATGCAGTCACTAGGCACATGAAAAAATTAATGCCACAAGTGATTTACCACAGTACCAAAACAGGAGATTCATATGTAGAAAGAATATGCACCTGTCTTGACCATATGACAACTTTTCTTGTACTCTTGACGACATTTCTTAGGCTTGCAATGGTCCCCGTAAGCACTTGACAAGCTCATCCAATGCGTTGTTTGACGAGCCTCCATTTCTAACAGAGGCCTTGAGCCTCTCTTTTAGGACTACGGCTCTGTCCCTCATCCCTGCTCCTTCTTCATCCACAATCAAACTCTTCACAGCTCTCTCAACCACTCCTCTTTCCGCTTCACCTTCAAGCTGAATCCCTATTCTCCAAACACTTTCTATATACATTGCGTTTAACTTCTGCTCGCCTTGAAATGGCCTGCAAATCATTGGGACTCCTTCTACAATGCTTTCGAGTACTGAGTTCCATCCACAGTGGCTCCAGAAGCCACCCACTGCAGGATGGGCAAGTACTTCAATCTGTGGTGCCCACTTCACAATGTGTCCTCTTTCTGAGACTATATTAATGATTTCCTCGGGAAACGAATCGGAGCCAGGTCGGATGACCCATAAGAAAGGTTGGTTGCTATTAGACAATCCCCAAGCCATCTCTAACATTTCCTTGGTATCCATTTCAGCTTTGCTTCCCAAGCTTATGTATATGACTGACATTGGTTTCTGCTTGTCCAACCATTCAATGCAGCTCTTGTCCTCTTCCAATAAACTATAAGGTGCTGAAGCTGTGATGTGAAGAGGGCCTAACGGGTACACTGGAATCCCGAGTTCTTGTTGCAGCCACGACAGAGATGAGCTCTCTAGACAGCTCACTGTGTTGATTATAACAGCAGAAGCTGTTCTTTTGTTGAACACCTTTTTACAAACCTCCAAAAGTGGCTCTAGTGGCCCAAATCCCCAAGTCGGTAGATCTTTGTATCTTAAAGGATGCAAATCTTCCACAACCTTGTCCTGCATTTCCGGATCTGCAAAGTTGAGATAAGAAAATAAAACGTTTTGAGTGAAAAAACTGGTTTCAAAATGGGTTTTTTAAGCTTGTTTTAGGCACCTTTCATGTCAATCGAGAACTTCTCTGCATTAAGTTTGCTTAAAACACAACAACAGACTTGATTTGTAGCACTACAGGTGCTAAATATGACACTGGGAAGCTTGAACTCCTTAGCTGCAGCTTCACAGAAATACATGAGCTCGTCATAGATGATACAGGCAATATCATTGCCTTGTTGCCGCAATAACTGAGCTATACATTCCTTGAAGCTTTCCACGCTGGTTTCATTGAGCTTCATTATATATCCCATTGATCCAAGTCTCTTAACTTCAGACTCATCTAAGCTTTGTGGTATGGTGACAAAGTGAAAACCTGAGGCGTGTTGGGAAGAAGTACTTATCTCTTTGAATTGTCTCTGAGCAACTGTAATTAAAAAGCCTTTCAGTTGAAGGGCTTTCCCGAGTTGCAGAAAGGGAGTTACATGTCCTTGTGCTGGAGTTGGAACTAACACGATCCTTTTCTTCTCCATTTCCTGACCTCTCTCTTCTTCTGTCTCTCAATGCAATAAACTGATCCAAACAATTATTAATTCCCCTAAATTAGCATCTGAGAAAAACTCCACAATCGTCCAAAGGGACACCAATTTTATATATTTATTTGTTCCACATTGGCAACTACATATTTTAACAACAAAAATAAGCTCACATTGTGTTGAAGGGGTACACACCAATAATGACCCTTCAATAGAAGAACGAAAGTGACATGTAAGGAGAAGCTAAGGTCTTCGACGCCAATAAATAAATTACTTTTGACAGACATGAATTACTACCGTGAGTTCATAAACTGATTTCTGAGATATGAATCCGGATAAGAAACTATAGGGAATATCATTTATGCATAAGCACCAGATGAAACTATATCAGAAACAACTTTTGGGTATAAAAGAGATCAGCTCCCTAAATGTATTTACGTTGAATCATCCACCAGCTTCCTAAATCTATTGTTCAATCCTGAGGTCAGAGGGCCATTCAAACCCAGTCTGTAATTTTTTCAACACAAATAAAAACCTGAGAAATTAAGATCACATGTGCTCTATATCCTCCTAAGACTTTTGAATCAAAAATAAAATAAAAAACAAAAGCTAAAGGGTATAAATGGTTTACCTGTGGCGAATGAACCGAACTTTAAAACATCAAGCTTCTCATGCCGATGCCAACTTGTCTTGTAAACATCATAGCTGCTCCTAATCCATCACTTTGCAATGTCTTTAGCCATTTCTTTAGCTTCCTTTCGACCCGATCTCACAAGTCCTGTAACAATTACATCTTGTTGCATGACCCGTCCATTCGAAGAATCCCTGTTACAATGTAACCAATTCACAAGTTTACAAACAGGATTTATCAAGTAACTATGTGAAACAGAGGTGAAAGTACAACCAAATGTTTCATTTACTCTTGTGGTCCTGAGTTTTTAAGAGTTTTCACAACGCTCTTGACCAGCTTCTCATCTACATGTTATAAATATAAAAAATTCATAAACAACATATAAATATATACATCCTCTCGGTAAGAGCTAAGGTTCCATCATGATCACTAGTGTAGCCATGAACACATAATCTCGAGAATCAAATCCCGATTTCACCACAAGGGTTCCCCTAAGACAGTAAATTGCAATAAGATGCTACTGACAGTATGCCTACTCCTTCTTCACCCGTTTTAGTAGAAATTAATAAAGCATTCCAAAATCACACATCTTTCTCAGGCATTTCATCAAACACCTAATGCGCATCCTTCTTAACACAAACTTCGAAGCCAGTAACTCACTTTTCAGCCATGAAACCACGGACTGTTCCACCGAAAACGGCGTCGTTTCACTGTGCACACGTTGTAATGTGAAGACTGTTAATCTTGATTCGTAGAAAGATAATGGTCATAGTTTTATTGTTTACACACAGATGAAGTTCGAAATTGGGTTGAGCTATATATAAAGAACAAATCTTTCGGGAGGGAAAAGAGAAATGGTCAACAATGTTAATGGGCTTAATCGTAATAAGAGAATAACAGGCCTTTTGATAATTAGGCCCAATTGTTAGCTGTATTATCGAAATATCTCCCACATCGCTTAGCCGAAGAGAAAGAGCTGTATCTATATACCATCAGAGTCACTACTGTGATTGTCCCTACGGGGACATCCGATAAAATTGGAACGATACAGAGAAGATTAGCATGGCCCCTGCGCAAGGATGACACGCACAAATCGAGAAATGGTCCAAATTTTTTTTGCAAAATCTTTCTTAATAGCTAAGACAGTAGTTCATGTTGGAGTCTGATGGTGCACAAATCCTTTCAGATCAAAGCAAGCCTGGAAAAGTCCCCTCAATACAAAGATTTCCTAAGATGAACATACTGATGAATAAGCAGGACTGAAACTTTTGGAGTTATAACAGAAACATCAAATTGGTACTATAAACAATTGGATGTACGCGTAACTTAATAACCATCTTCTATGCACTAACTGACATGCAGTCAATAAGCATATGCAAAGATTAATGACACAACTGATCTAGCACAGTACAAGTATATGCACCTGTCTTGACCACAAGACAACTCTTTTTTCACTCTTGACGACATTTCTTAGGCTTGGTACAGTCTGAACTCACGATAGCAATAAGTGTCAGTCGATCTACTATCCCTCAAAAGATCAAATGAAATCTATAGTTTAAGTGCCTGATCAAGAGTCAACATATTCATACACAATCTTTTAGCAGAACAAAGCTGGTTAAAGTGGGAGTATCTGCAGAAACTAATTGTTGTGGCACAAACATGAATACGGTTAAACTAATTGTTGTGGCACAAACATGAATACGGTTCCGATAAGATTATTCACAAGCACCAAACTACATAAGAAACAACTTTGGACTATATAAGAAATCGGATCTAATCCAAGTCTATGGTTCAATCGTGAGGTCAGAGGGCCATCCAAACTCCTGCAGGAATGATAAGACAACTCCGTTTGACCATCCAAATCCCGTCTGCAACACATAAAAATTTAGTGAACCTTGTAAGACTTGAATCGAAAAGAAATTGAAGACGAAAGGTAAAAGGAACATTTCATTTACCTGTGGCTTATAAAATCCTCCACCACCGAATGAACCAAACTTTAAAACATTAAGCTTCTCATGCATATGTCTACTTGTCTTGTAAACTGCATAGCTGCTTCTAATCCATCTCCTTGCAATGTCTTCAGCCATTTCTACAGCTTCCTTTAGACCAGACCTCGCAAGTCCTGTTACGATCATATCCTGTAGCGGCGCCCATCCATTAGGAGAATCCCTGTTACAAAGTAACCAATTTACAAGTTTACAAAAACGCTTAACTTAAAGAATCAAAAATAAGTTGAACTTCAACCAAAAGTTTCATTTACCATTGTTGTCCAGAGTTTTTCAAAGAGGTTAAGATTCCAGCAGTTGCTATGAGCCCTGAGTCTTTAAGAGTTTTTACAACTCTCTTGACAAGCTTCTCATCTACATGTTACAATAATAAAACATTCATAAACAACATATGAATGTATACATATAATACAATACGACATAGTTTTACCAGAATGGAATGGACTAATCCAGATGGGAGCAAAGTTTGATGCAAAAACATTCCTGTTTTGGTTCTCAGCTTTCCATGTTTCAGGCTCCTGAAAACACAAATACACTCAAACTGTTTATCAACAACAACACTATCAGAAAACCAGAATCCTAAACAAGATATATCATGTAACTTGCATCGCCATTGGAGGTTAGCCAGTAATCTAGCCATTGTCCAGCTTTTTTATTCCAAAACACGGCTGCAAATGCTCTCTCTCTCGCTTTTGCCGCTTTCTCAAAACGATCTGAACCTTCTTTATCCCCAGAAATCTCCATCATAAATGCTATATCGAGTTCCATCTGCGGATAAAAGATCAACAACTAAATCTGTTTGAACATATACAGTTTTGAACTTTAAAGAGAGTTAGATAAAGAACTACCTTGAGAAGAAAGACATTGAGATCAACGGGTACAACTGATGTCGTTGAAATCGTTGTAAAATTAGGAGGATGCCTGTATACACAACGAAAGCAAGTTTATATTACATAAAGATAATCCTATATAATTGCAGTTTTGTTAACTTGATCAAACCTCATCCATCGCGTGCTATAATCCCATCCAGTTTCTGCACCTGTGGCTACATTCCGATGAAATTTCTTTTTCCCCAATAGAGTTGAAAAGCCTGAAGCAAGCTTTTGATCCTGGGATATGCATAAAGAGACTCAAAATATCAAAATCTCCACACATTAACAAACCGAAAAGATACAAAAGAGAAACGTACCAAGATGGTAGCTTCAGGTCTTGGTTCGTTCCAAAATGCGTAGTAGCGGCTCAAAACATGATCACTGCCATGACGGATAACAACTTTGTGTTTTCCTGTAAAGAAATTAAAATAACAGAAACTCAAATCCAAGAATTATAATCAAGCCATTCTAACTAAGTAATGAAGAAACTAACAAACTAACCAGAGTTCCAAAAGTTATACTCTCTGAGAAGCACAGGGATTGCTTTCTTCAAAAGCTCCTCATCCTTGGTTTCATTGTAGAGCTCAGAAACCATGGAGCTCAATAGAGGAGGCTGGCTTCGGTTCGTGTAATAGGCTCTGGCGCCATTGAGAACGTATCCGTACCTCTCCACAAGTGATATTAGATTTGTCACTAGTCCTTTGGCAGTAGTGAACATTTTGCTCACCATAAGTCCTCTGTGGTATCACAAAAATATATATCAGCAGGCAGAACGCTGATATGAATGCGTAGCAATTTAAAACCTCAATACTACCTTAATTTTCACTAAACACTTACTTAGCTATATCCATACAGCATCTGTAGCACTAGAAAATGAGTTTCTTATACTAGTTACCAAAACAGTAACCTGACTTAAATCATTCAGACAAACATGCTCTCTACTGTACCTAAATACTAGCTAGCTTATATAGACACAAAAAGCAAGGCTCACAAAGATAGTTAATATGAGAACTTAGAGATAGCACAAAAACCAAATGCTCAGGAATAATTGAAAGCTGAAGAGCTACACACAAGAACAAAGTATTTGCTATCAACGGGTGAGTATACTCTACACACATACTTCTAATCTAACCAAAACATTTGAGGGACGTACTTCTAATCTAACTAAAACATTTGAGGGAGCAAGATACAACCATAATCCTTAAACTCTTCTACTTGCTACAAAATTTCATCAACCAAAACAAGACATTTCACCTCAAATTTCACAAATAGGTTGCTTAGATGATCAGAACCAATCATAACATCAATGATTCCAAATCAAACTAGACAAAAAAATAAAGACCTTTGGAATTGAGAAAGCAAAGAGTTTTAACTAACTTGATGACCCAGTAGGAATCCCAGTAGTATGCTTCTCTGAACCTCGAACCGGGAATGATAACCGGTTCCGGCAAGGGAAGAAGCGTGTGTCGGCGAGGATACCGTCTCACTGAATCAGACACTCTAAAGCTCAGGTTTCGCCATAAAGAATGTACTTGAAGCGCCCAGTCTCTGACTTGCTTGTTCTTCACGTTGAGGAGGAAGTGAGAAGGTTCTGAGACGAAATCCTCTGGTTTGTGAAGCAGCAAATCTGTCCCTGCCTCCTCGAAGTAGTCCTTGACGAAAATTCTCAACTTCTCTACCGGAACTGACTCAGTTCTTGTCGTGAGATTGTTGAAGAGTGATTCGACGAAAGAGAGATCGTGAGGACGTTTAAGCGGTAAGTCGAGGAAGGATTTGGGGTCAGGGGCATCATTTTTCGGGAAGGATTGGAGCGCCGTGACTTGCAGGCGCTGAAGAAATGTTACGAGTGGCGTTGTGTGAACTACTGGACCCGAGTCAGAGGAAGCCATCGTGGAGAAACAGAGGAGGAGGAAGAAGAAGTTTCTATTTTTGGTAAGTTCCATCGCGATTCTTCTTTTCTATCTTTCGTCACAAGTTTCCAAAGAACTAAAGTGAACTCATCTTGTGACGCTCTTAGATGGTTGGTTAGATATTTATTATCAAATGTGGAGCAGCTTCTAGACTCTACTTACCACATTGTTTTGATTTGGGCACGAGATTTAATAATGGTGTTTTCCAAAAAATGTCATTGGCAGATGGAGAAGTTTGAGATACATGGGAGCATCATCACTGAAACCCGAATCCATTACTAATGGCATCAAGATTGTACACCAGCTCTAACAAATTATCACTTGGTGCCATCCCCTGAGTTGCTACTAATCAGTACACTCAATGGTTCCTACTTCCTAGCCATCCGAGTACCAGAAGCAAACTGCGTTCCGCTCAGCTTCTAAAAATCTTCACACCTACTGTATGTGTCCACTAGTGCGGCACAAACAAAAGGGTTAGTTTGAGATCCACATCGAATGAGATGACCTTGGGCATGCATGCCTGTAGATTCCGGCTCACTCGAGGCAGAGAGAAGACCCAAAAATGTGATCTTGATTCTGGACACTTTTTTTCCAGCTTTGTTCTGAGACAAAGGTGATAGCACAGTTCCCACATAAAAGCGTTGTTGAATCAAATTGGGTTCTTTTCTGAATCATCTCACTCAAATATCCAACAGCTCCCACATAAAAAAACCATTGTGATTCAGACAATCACATCTTTCACTTTCAGTTCACCAAACAGACCCAAAGAAGACGCTAAGTCTCCGGTTCTAACGTGAAGCACCAGAAGCTTTGAAGATGCTGGCAAATTTTGTAGAAACCCAATCTTCAGAGCAAAACAATGGACACTCCTAGGAGTCTCAACCCCTGTTCTCATCATGAGGATCTGTGTACATCTCCCCTAACCATAAATCTTGACGCCATCGTCCTATAATCTCTTTTGGGCATTTCGTCGAACCGCTTATGAACAACAAAACTGGCCGGAGACAAAACCACAGGCGACAACTTTTTTCTCTAACTCTTGTGAAATTGGACTCGATAAGAATATTCCGGCGAGAAAACGAGTGTTTGACAAAACACATGACCGGAACTGCAAATTCTCAGCTTCCCCGGGGAACTTCTTGCTATCACGAATGCTCCGACAAAAACATAAAATGATAAAACTTAGAGTAAATTGGTAAACTAGCACCCTCTCTCCTCTAAATTAGTTATCTAGCATGTATATTTGGTCAATTAGGAAACTAGCAAGAGTCAAACTTTTTTTATCTATGAAGTTCCTAAAATACCCTTACTTTTGTGTTAGAAAATGGACAGCTAATATATAAAAAAAAAAAAAGTTGTCAGATTTTTTTACTCCCACTAGGACCACATGTTTTTGACTATCAAATAGATGACTATTTCTGTTTTTTTTCTCACTTGATCTATATGCTTTTGTCTATTTAATCTGTTTCTATAAAAATAGATGACTATGAAGTAGATGATTATTTATATATGTAGTAAAAGTCGATAACATAGTAACATAATTAATAACATATTTACTATGTTATTAATTCGTACTACATATATAGATAGTCATCTATAAATAGACAAAAACATGTAGTTCAAGTGGTGAAAAAATAAATGATTAAAAAACAGAAATAGTCATCTATTAAATTATCAACTATTTGGTAGAAACTATCTATCTATAGATGTAGTAAAAATCAATAATATAATCATGTTATCAATTATGTTACTATGTTATTATGTTACTATGTTATTAATTTTAACAACATATATTGATAGTTATCTACTTCATAGTCAGTCTATTTTGATAGAAACATATGTAGGAAATTGATAAAAACATGTAGTTCAAGTGGGAAAAAAAAGAGAGGTAGAAATAGTCATCTATCTGATAGTCAACTATTTGGTGGAAACAGATGCTTGAAAGAGACAAAAATATGTGATCCCAATAAAATAAAATAAGATTAAATCTGACACAAAAAGTACTTTTCAAAAAGATAAATTGCTAAAATGCAAAAGAGAGATGCTATTGAACAAATAATATGGTGGAGTAGATTGTCATCTACCCAATCCACTTTTTGATTAAAAAAGTAATATGTCAAACATTTAATTTTGATGCCAAAAAGTGCTATTTTTGCATATTACTCTAAAACTTATCAAATTGGGTCGTTCTGATAGCTTTTGTATTGGGCCTTACTTAGGCCTTTATACATCGATATGTCACACTAGCTTTCATGTTTTCGATCTGGTACATATTTTTAACTAATAATTTTACCAGGGATTTTTTTTTTTTTGCTCAATAACCAAAATGAAAATTAGAAATTAACAAATTAACAAAAAAAAATCTAAATATAGTGGTCAAAATTTTACCACATAGGAAGGTTTTTGTAATTAATTAATCTTTTTAATTTTTTTTGTTATACAATCAAATTTCTCATTTTAAATCTATATATGAACATATATATTTAATAACCAAAAAAATAATCATAAATTAAAAAATTAACAAAAAAATCCTAAATATAGTGGTCAAAATTTTTCCACATAAGGAGGTTTTGGTTACTTATTAAATTTCCCAATTTGTTTTTGTTACACAACCAAATTTCTCATTTTAAATCTATATATGAACGCTTCCGACCAAAAAAAAAAAAATCTATATATAAACGTATATGTTTGATTTCTTAAAAGTTTTAGTTTATGTGTATTTATTATAGATTTTCATATTACTGAAGCATAAAAAATTTTGAAGTATAAACTAAAAAGTTATTGGACAGAGCAAAAGTTTTCATACACTTGAATAAGATACCAAAATTATTTCAAATACATAGGAAAATATATATAGTCAAAGATATACAAGTTAATTAAAGATATACAATCAGATATACATAGTCAAATTTTCAAAAACATCCAATAGTAATTGATTGTATTTCTAACACTTGATCACCTCAGAAATCTATAAAACTCATTTTACAAGTCTCCTAATTTTTTCTATCAACATCTAATATACCATAACTAATAAAAAAACAAGAATGACAAAGACTGCTTCTTCACTTGTTTTCCTCACCATCTTCCTGGTTATGTTTTCTCTAGGTATACATTTTTTAAAAGATTTATCAATAAACGTATAATTAATTTTCTTTCCGCTTGTACATTGACATGTGCCCCCAATGTTATAGTTGAATTTGATGTTAGTCTTATGTATACATCTTTATAGATTAGCATATACTTTTCAAAAAAATCAATTATTTTAAATAATTTATTAATTATAGTTTTTCAGATTCGGTTCTTTTTCAGTGACACATATCATAAAATATTGTAATTCAGTATATTAATTTTTTTTTTTCAAGGTATCATTTAAAACTAAATAGTTTTGTGTAATACAGTTGAGCATAATATGGGATTTCCAGATTGCGGACGAATTCTGTTGCCATGCAAGGAAACTCAAGATTGTGATAAAGACTGCAAACAATTATTCGGGCCAGATGGAACAATTGGCTTCTGTAACGCAGATGGATATTGTCAATGCAGATACATTTGTTTGACTGATCTATATAAAACTCCTATATGATTTCTATTTTGTGCTCTATATTGAATTGAATCTCAACTGCTTCAAAATTCAAAATGTATAAGTAAAAATCATAATTTCAAATAAAATTGAAAACATAGTTGGTATGTTTTTTTTTTTTTAATATTCTTATGGTGAAAGTAAATGCAGTCAAAAAAGTACTGAACGTATATGTTTGAGTTCAATTTTTCTAAAAAGAAAGCTTATGTGTATTTATTATAGTAGTTTAATTATATTGATGAAGTATGAAAGCTTTTGAAAATAAATAAAAATATCAAAAAGAGAATTTTGTAATTATATACTTGAATAAGATACCAAAATTATTTTAACTAAAATGTCAAATTATATGAAGTCAAAGATACACAGTCAAATATATATAAAATAATTAAACATATATAGTCAAATTTTCAACACATGTAATAGTAATTAATTATAATTCTAACACCTGATCCCCTCATAAATCTATAAAGCTCATTTACTAGTCTCCAAAAATCTTAGGCCAATATCCTATAACTAGTTTTAAGAAAAAAAAAAAAAAAAAAAAAAAAAAAAAAAAAAAAAAAAAAAAAAAAAAAAAANAGAAGAAGAAAACAAAATGACAAGTCCAGGACTTGTAGCCTAGTGGTTTGTGCTAGTGCTGTCGCTGTGACACCGCCTGGGTTCGAACCCAGCTTAATGCAATATTATTGTTGTTGACAAAAAAAAAAAAAAAACNATGACAAAGGCATCTTCTTCGCTTGTTCTCCTTACCATCTTTCTCGTTATGTTTCTTTTAGGTATACAATTTTTAAGATTTATATATGAGAGTATATTCAATATTTTTTTTACAAAAACAATATCTTAAACCGTCGCTTGCCTAACTATGATGTTTAACCCTTATATATATAGTTTACATTTACCAATATTTTTCCTTAAAAAATTAATTATATGAATCATATTCATTGGTACATATATATATGAATCATATTCATTGGTACATATGTACCATATCGTAATTGTGTAATTCAGTTATTGGTATTTTCTAAATACTACTAATTCTTTTTGTTATCGCAACTTTGTTTGATGTAGTTGAGCAGAATATGGCTTGGCCATGCGAACGAATTCTTTTACCTTGCAAAACTACCGAAGAATGCGATCGATCATGCAAAGAATTATTTGGACCAGATGGATCACATGGTGTCTGTGACGCCAAGGGAACATGTGACTGCACATATTGAAGGATAGGTGTCCTGAAATCAGACTCATTGTATGTCTCTAACATGGTTGTTC